>APFE030795047.1:132636-165078 GCA_000404065.3 Pinus taeda
ATGTGTAAATGAAACGTAAAGTGCTGGAAAAGAAATAAAAAAAATACTACAACAGAGGGGATCTATGGCTCTCAGGTTGGGCCCTAACCTGAGAGCTATAGTCTCCTAATAAAACTCAGGAATCGATCACAAACTGTCCTCTTTATTCATAATTCAATGTCATGCCAAACTGGCTTACAGCAAAAGAAAACAAAACTGGACTGCTTCCACAATGATACGATAACCCAAGAGATTCAACAACCTATCTAAGGCTACGGCCTCCATATTTATACAAAAAAGTGATGATCCGCCAAGTAACCTTGATTCTAGGAGCTCGGCTGTCCAACTGAAGTTTAACTGCAGATTTGTGAGGCAGTCAAAACTGCTGTTCTGGTAGAACAGTTGATGACTGCTGTTCCTATAGGACAGCTGGCTACTTCTGAGGCTTGGAGGGGAGATTGATTGGAGCTCGGAGTTCTCGGTGGGAATCACGAGGAATGTCCCAATACTGTGGACATCTCTCCACAAAATCAGCAGTGCCACCTTATGTCTCCTTATTCCTTTTGCGTTGTCTCTTGTTCCCCTTTTTTAATGCCAAAACCTGGAATTACAATGCATTAGTCACGTGGATAAAGTGTCTAACCTTCCTCCTACAAACAACATGAAATAACTAAGAAATGCATGCATAAGAAAATAAAGATGAATGGTTTGAGCAAGTAAAGTAGGCCAAAATGAGCCCGAATTGTACCAAAATTGGGGCTCATCATCCCCTGGCCAAATGGACTAAGATTTATGGAGCGGAGCCTCAACCTGAATGGGTGCATCTGTTTTGTCATACTTTGGATGTAATACCGATGAACTGGTACTTGGAAATAGAGCTCTACCATGGCACTTAAGAATGGGACGTTTTCCAACAAGGATTCTTGATGACGTTCAGCTTTGAGGATGGGTTTAAAAGTATTAACGAAGTAGTGTAGGAAGTTAAGGCAACAATATTCAAAATACCGCAACATCCCTTGGATTTAGTAAAATTGGATTGGACCACCCAACTGAGCCACGCGCTGGAGTGTTACAATGTGATTGTCAAAGAAGAGGATGGTGACCTGAGGAACATTAATATCCTAGAGACTGAAGGTTGTCGTGAAGTTGAAGGACCGCAAATTGAAAATCCAGATATCACCGCACCACTAAAAGCAAGACAAGTAAACATTGGGACAGAGGTGGAGCCGAAGTTTGCAAAGGTTGGGGACTACTGGGATGACGCAACAATAGATGAGGTCACTGAATATCTCAGTGAATACCAAGACTTGTTCCCTATGAAGTTCTTAGAGCTAAAGGGGATAATAGGGGACTTGAGAGTTATGAAAATTACGTTGAAACCAGACACGAAGCCAATCAAGCAGAGGCCTTACTGCCTCAATCCGAAGTATAAAGAAAGGGTTCACTTAGAGTTGGATAAAATTCTTGTGGCAGGTATTATTGAACCAGTAGAAGATTCTGATTGGGTGAGCCTAATAGTAGGTCAGGAAAAGAAGCAAAAGGATGAAATAAGGATATGCATAGATCTCAGACAGTTAAATGACACTTACGTACATGATCCCTTTCCAACTTCATTCACTGAAAAAGTGTTGGATAAGGTAGGAAGATAGGAGGCATATTCGTTCACAAATGGGTTCTCGAGGTACCATCAGATCAAGATCATGCCAGAGGATAGAAGTAAGATGACCTTCGCCACGGAGTGGGGGTGCTTCCAGTATACCATAATTCCTTTTGGGTTGAAGAACACGTTGATGATCTTTTCACACGTGGTCATCACGGCATTTAAAGACTTTGTTCACAAGTTTCTAGAGGTATACTATGATGATTGGATGGTGTTTGGGCTAGTGAAATTCCACGTCGCCAGCCTATGATTGATGTTGGATACATGCCGGAGGTATCAAATCACGCTCAATTTGAAGAAATTTTTGTTCTGTGTTCCCTTCGAAATCTTGTTGGGCCATCTGGTGTGCAGACAAGGACTAATGGCTGACCCAGCTAAGATAGCGGCGATAATTAATTTAGAAGAATAGCTACGTGCAATGCTGGGGCATATGAGATACTATAGAAAATGCATTAAGATTTATGCCCAAATTATCGCGCCAATGAAGAAGCTGCTAAAGAAGGATGTTACATTTTGTTGGAATGAAGAATGTCAACAAAGCTTAGATGTGTTAAAGGAAAAGATGGTCACCGTGCCGATCCTAGTCTTCCCGGACTGGAAGAAGGAATTTCATGTGCATGTGGACACGTCATGTATTGCACTTGGGGCAGTACTGACATAGGCCAGTAAGCGAGAGTTGGATCACCCTATAGCATTTGCGAGTAGAAAGTTGTCTAAAGCTAAGAATAATTATTCAACAATAGAGCGCGAAGGTTTGTCTATGGTGTACGCACTCCAGAAGTTCAGACACTACTTGCTAGGTCGACATTTTAAGATATATACAGACCATTCTGCATTGAAGTACTTGGTTAACAAGCCCGTGTTGGGGGGGAAGATATGCATATGGTTCTTGTTGTTTCAAGAATATGATTTCGAAGTTATTATGAAGCCAGGATGATTGAATGTTGAACCGGACCATCTGTCATGCATTGACATAAGAGAGGAGCCTACTAATCTAGAGGAAGGATTATCTGACACATAGCTCTTTTGCAGTGCGCGTCATGGACAATCACTTTGCAGATATCATACACTTCCTGACGACGGGGATGGCTCCGGAGGGGTATACTAGTCAACAAAAGAAGGAGTTGGTGGTGTGCACGGCAGACTTCTCTGTCATTGCGGAGCACTTATATAAAATGGGGCCAGATGAAATACTTTGACATTATATGCATGAGTTTGAACAACACATCATCCGCACTGAAGCTCATGGAGGAGCTGTGGCAGGAAATTATGCAGGAAAAGCAACAAGGCAGAAGATTTTATGCGCTGGGTTATGGTGGTCGACGCTTCATAAGGATTCCAATGCTTATTGTAAGGCATGTGATGCAAGTCAGAGGATGGGTAGGCCATCACGGAGGGATGAACTTCCTCTGAATCCACAATTTTCATTACAGCCATTTGAGAAGTGGGCAATGGATTTTGTGGGTCCAATTTAGCCTCGAGGAAAGAAGACAAGTGCGTGGTACATCATCACTGCGATGGATTATTTGACCATATGGGTAGAGGTGTAGCCTGTTAAGGACTATACCGGGGCAACAATAGCAAAGTTCATCTTTGAGTATGTATTGACTAGGTTTGGTTGCCCGAAGATTTTGATGAGCGATCGTGGTATGCATTTCCTTAATGAGACGATCAGTGCGTTGACGAAGGAATTCCAAGTTTATCACCAAAAGAGCATGTCGTATCACCCGCAGGCTAATGGGATGGTTGAAGAATTCAATAAGGTATTGGAGAATGCACTGACAAAGGTTTGCAATGCAAAAAGAAATGACTTGGATGTTCATGCACCCATGGTGCTATGGGCTTACAGGACGACTTGCAAAAAGTTGAATGGACAAACGCCTTTCAGGCTGGTTTATGGTGTAGAAGATGTAATGTCAATGGAGTACATTGTACCTAGTCTATGCATACATGCATTTACAGGAATGGAGAATCGCAAAGCCCATGAAGAAAGGCTTGCGCAACTAACAAAGTTAGAAGAGGATATATTTTTGGTTGGATCCCATCAGCAAGTTCAAAAGGAGCACAATAAGGCATGGCACGATCGGCACATCAAACTATGCACCTTCAAGGTAAATGATTTAGTGTTATTATATGACAGCAAGTTTGATAAATTTCCAGGAAAATTTTGGATGCATTAGCTGGGGCCCTATGTCATCAAGGAGATTATCGATGGTGGAGCAATTTAGCTGGTGAAGTTGAATGGAGAGCCATTTCCAAGGAATGTTAATGGCATCTGACTGAAGCCATACACTGTGGATCCAACCAGATGACTATATGGTGGAGGCATAGTCTTAGCACTCCACACAGCTGAAAGGAGGCACGGGACTATAAACTACTGGGGGACTGCGTGGAAGGGAGGAATGTCACAATATCAGTAGAAGCGTGAAGGGAGTTACGTTTTAGGAGGAGAGACTGTGTAGGGCATCTAGAAAGTGATTGTTATGGTCACTGTTCATGAGTCGACAGTGGGAAAATGACTAAGTGGAGCGGGGCATAGCATTTAAGTCGAAATTTAAGAGGGAGATCTTTGAAAATCTGCCGCCAATCTACCATTTATGAGTGGATTTTGGGGGGAACAGTTAGATTCAAATTCAAATTTTCCTATAAATTACAGATGGCCACCCAACAAAAAACACTTTGCATTCTGAGAATTCATGTGTTGAGCTATCAGGCACGCACGAACCTTGAGAATTTTGAGGCTTTGGTGGCTAGTTCAGTATTCGACAAGTTGCCTAAAGCAACCCAGGAGCTTCTTACTAGACTCATGTTGGAGCCCATGGAAACTGCAAGTGTTGGAGGATTAATGGCATTTAAGGGAGATGCCCCGGAGGTCGTGAGTGTAGAAATGGCCACAGAAGTGCCAAAGTCACCAAGGTCACCCAGGCCGAGGCCTATGCCAACTAGAGTGGGTCTTAAGACAAAGAAGGACAAGCAGAAAGTGACACAGCTGATGCATGAGTCACCCAGGAAACACCAGAAGAAAGAGAAGCCCACCGCGCAGGATAAGGACAAGTTCATAGACTTAGAACCCGACGAGGACATAGAAGAAATTGATATGGGCACAGAAGACATTAACGTTAAGGGAGTAGACCCTATCTCAAAGTTACTAGAATATGTTCCTCTGCGTCGAGGCAAGGTGAAGGTCCCAAAGGACCTAGATGAGGGCAAATTTTTACTCAACACACCGTTGAAGCCAAACAAGATCACATTCAAAGGACCGCGCCTGGCACACATCCCCCACTTAAAACTTGAGGATTAGGACCTAGCGGATACTAAGCGATTCCCCCACTTTGCGACTGATACATTTATGCACCACGTCTTCTATAAAGACTCTAGTGTGATTGCGCTAAAGCTGAGACAGTGGATAAAACAGGTGGACAAGGCGGGTCTGTTGAACCTACTATGGGTGTCGCATTACAACTGCGCACCCATAACATTGATAGTGATCAAACAGTTGTTATGCTTGGTGCATGATGGGTGCCTATGGTTAGGAGAACTGATACCAATCACCGACATGTTGATCCATAGGATCACACTGCTACCACACTCAGGGTTGAATCCAGCCAAAGCATTTGGCAAAAAGACCAGCAAGCGCAACCTTGGTGAAACAACGAAGGACAAGTTCAAGCTTTCCAAGAAGCCACGTGGCTACTCAATTTCCAACATAACCGACCCTGCGATTAAGGTAGACAACCAGATCCTGGCAGGGAAAACAATGAGGAAATGTCGTGCAGATGAAGTGTCGGCACCGGTTGTGTCATTAGTGGCCCAGTGCGTGGAGGGTGTACAATTCAACTGGACACGCTACCTCTACAGCGAGTTCCTTGCAAACTGCAGAGAAGAACAAGATTAAAGTAAGACATTCCATTATGCATGGCTTCTGCTATCAATTGTCCTGGTCATGTGGGAATTACTGGAGGATATTTAGTTTCCTCTTATCGCAACAAATCTGCCAGAATCAGTGAAGTTTGCTTCGTTCTGGGCCACAAAGGACCCCGAAAAGGTCAAGGATAGTAAGATATTTTGGGTACTAATGGAATCAAGCATACACAACATGATAAACCACAAGCCGTGGTTATCACCAACTATCTATGAGCCATTGGTAGAATATGTGGAGTTTAAGGCGAACTTCCACTGTCTCTCCATGCGGGCAAGAAAGGGCCCCGAACAGAAATGGTATGATCTTCCATACTTGGAAATAGATGATGCAATTGCAGTGATCCTTGATTGCTGGCCATCAGAGTGGCACACAGCCTTAAATTTATCTGTGGGATCTAGCAAGTCCAAAGGAAAGCAAAAGAAGGAAGAGGCCCAGTTGAAGATGTAGTAGCTAGCTAACAGGAGGAACAAAGAGGTTGAGGAAAAAGCTAGAGCAAAGCGCGCTACTAAGGAGTAGGTGGAAGAGAAGAAAGATGAGGAAGAGTGTGATTCTGATAGGAGTCAGAAGTCTCCTTCGCCGCAGACGGAGGATGAAGAGAAGCGATTAGGATAGGGTGGTGCAGACCCAGAGACTACTCCATTTCGGGTTAAGCACACTAGGGAGTAGGAAAAACAAGGGTTGTGGAAGAAGTTCAAGGCCAGTAAATCGTTGCTCAACCCGATCTATTTGATGGAAGGTGATCTGAATGACATCAGGGACACAGTGAGGGATGCAACTGCAGAACTACTACAATAATTTGAGCACCAGCAGAAACAAGCCCTGGTTGCCATTCAAATGAGTCTGCGCGAGCTACGGATCCAAGATACTCATATCGGTGTAGGGCCGAGCAGTGCGACATCAACTATTTTGGCATTGGAAACCTTAGAAGTAGTGGTGATGGTTCACTCTATGGACCCCTAGTCCGTCACACTGCCAAATGGAGCATTGACTGCAGAAGCAAAAGCTGACAGGACCATCATCAGTGCTCTCAAGAACGTTGTGTTGAACTTGGCCACGCTTCCCAGTGAAGCCCTTCACACCCTGTAAGACAGTATGATAGCGGAACTTTGGGCCCGAGAACAACGCGCGCTAAATGTGATCAGCGAACAGAAAGTGAATAATGCCAGATGTTTGTGGAGAAGACTTCCATGGTTGATATCCTTAAGAAGATTATGGAGAAGAATGAGTGCACCACAGTTGTGGTAGCTGAAGCATGCAAAACCTTTCTGGAGCTGCATATCTCAAAAGATGCGTCGATTAATGCCAAGATTCGAAAGCTTGATGTAGGTGTGCACGATGCTAGGATAGAGTTGGCTAAGGTTCATTTTGAGCTGAACCTTAAGATCACCGAGCTTGAGTTGAGGGCCCAGCCTTCGACTCCACGAGAGGTTAAAGAGCAGAGTGAGGCTGCTATCAACAATGTCGTTGCAACAGTGGATGTCGCAGTGAAGGATTTCACTACGCTCTTCGAGCAGTCACTCAAAGTAGTTAGTAGTCTATTAGAGATCCCAACTTGGAAAGATTAGAGACCGAGGCGAGGGAATTGCAATAGAGGTATGATGAGGTCAAAGCGACGGCGTGCACCATCACCCTTACAGAGAGGTTGGTGAAGCTATAGGAAGCAAAGGCACTGAAGGAACAGGTGGACATAGCACAGTGCAAGGAGGTCGTACTAAAGGCCAGATTGGGGCCTTGGCTAGATGAAGCTTATGTGCTCACGACCACCATTGAAGGAAATTTGGCACCTGTAGACAACACAGTAGCAAATCAAGGTGGATAATGTAGGACCAGCAATGGAGCAGCTAGTGGAACAGGTTAAGTAGGCGGTGGCACAGTGTGCTGCTGAAGTTGCAGTGGTACAAGTAGAGCTAGGAGGTCTTCACGACAAGATCTTTGTGCCAACAGAGTGACTCGGGGGTGAGTCACAATATTTTTGTTGGGGGCCTATTGGGAACGAGTCCCCTAGGGTCGTTTTTGGGGTTAAGAGCCCAAGTTTTGGGGCAGAAAGCCCAAGTTTTGCATAAGAAATGTAAATTATCCCCATTTTGTGGCCGCGGAGCGTGAAGATGTAAAGAGTCAACAAGGGTTTCCACCTTTAGTTTATATAACTTGTTTCGTCTTCAAGAAATCCACCCATGGTCCATGGACCATTGGATTGTATAAAAGGGGCAGTCTTAGAAGAGTCTAAGGCAATTTTTAGAAGTTCGATCAAGTCTTGTTGTGTTTATGTAATGGGTCTGTGAGAGCTAAGAGTGAAGAGTCTTAGCGTAGGAAAGAGTTTCTGTAGCTTTGTGCGTGGAGGCCTCGGGTACAAGTCTACAGCTGAGTGCGAGGACCCTTGCTACTGTGTGTGTAGGGTAGTTGGAGTCTGTAAAGAGGATCTGAACATCAATAAAGAAAATTATTCTGGAATTATCTCTGTATAATTTGTTTTACTTCTACATATGATTATGTTATGAAGAATACTGGGTTTATGTTTTAATGTTGTATTGATGCGCAAATCCATATGTTTTTCTTTTTTATATGAATGCAAGAACACTTGTTTACAAGAAGTGTTGAAAATAGCAACACGAAATGCTAAAAATAAAATTCCTATAGATAGCATTTCGGGATACATTCCAATTTTAATTAGTCCCTAAATTAAAATTGAGAATTAAAAGTCGAATTTGAGCTGAACAATATTTGAAAAATAATTAATTAATTCATCTTAGATTAATTAGTTGGAGAAATTCAAGCTAGAAGTCTTTGTGAAGTCATGCAACAATTATCACTTAAATTAAGGAGATTATCCCTTAATTAAGGATATAAGGATCAGTTGTATTTGAGTTGTAATTAGTTAGCTCAGTTAGCTGAGTTAAGTCCAGTTAGATTAGTTCCAATAGTTTGTGGAACTGATTGTGAGTTCAGTTAGTCAATGCAAGCATACATGCAACTAGTGTACTTCAGATAATTGAATATTCTCTCATAAATAACTCATGCATGTTAGTTCAGACAGAGACCCAATTGAGATCAAAGGATGGGATAGTGTACTATCAATTGTAATAATATTCCCATGAGGATATCTCTTGCATGCAGAAGGAATTCTTTCCTTAAGGATTGCACAGTTATTTCAGAGGTTAGTGAGCAGCGTGTGAGGTAATTACACACAGGTGGCAGCTTGAGGACCCAGAAGAAACTGCGGAAGAAAATAGGAGTCTTGGAGGGCATAGGAAAGGCATATGTGTTGTCCATTCTATCTATAAGTAGTAGTGAGGGATTGTACTGAGAGCTAGATAGCTTGTGAGCTAAAGCTTTGTGTAATCCTTATATATTTCCACTTGTATGATAATACAGAGATCGAGGTTTTTAGCTGAGGCTTTCCCCAGAGTATTCTTCTGTGTTCATGTGTGATTGATTTCTTCTTCATCTATTATATGTGTTCTATTTGATCTTGCTCAAAATCAATCACGCTTCCACAAGTTTGTTTGTAGAAGTAGATCAAGTATTTTGCTTTAGTATATTGCATTATTAGGTGATCTACAGTGAGAATTTCTACACGAAAATCATCTTAATGTGTGTGAAGTTATTCAATACTTAAGCTAATCTGGGTAAAACAGAAGTAAAGAGTAATTATAAAGGCACCTAAGTGCCTTATCTTCCTATCTAGGGTACGCGAAGGATAATCGTAGACCTTCGCGGAGGTCTGAAGGACGAATAAGAGAAGTATATTGATAATCCCTAGAAGGCTTATTGACCTACGTGAAGGAAGGTTTAGGGTATAAAATGACATCACTACCATCTCTAGGAGCTAAAACTTGGTTCCTGCATCCCCCCATACTGCTTCGGGTGAGACTTCAATCCGCACCCCGCGAGTTGATGCCGAAAGGCCCAATAGTGTAGGGATTTGATTGGCTAATTAACTTTGAACCTTAGTCAGGGCCCATCAAGCCAACAATCATTGTCTCTCAAGTCACATACCCCACCCGGGTGTTCATAGTGTATTTCCTTTTAGGACAATTCCTATCATGTAATAACACATCCTAAAGGAATTTCCTCTTCGACTGCTCTTATATTGGATTCCCTACCTCAGCATCAAAGAGTATCGACATCAGTCTAAGATTCTTACCTAATCCTCCATTTTTTCTTCACAATATAAAGACAAGAATGATGTGTATATCTCTCCCTCTCAACTAGGGAAGATATATTCATTCCTATAAAATGAATGTACCCAAGATCCCTCTTATCTAGGGACTTGTCCAAGCTCCCTATACACTAGGGATTTGTTTCCAACAACAAATTTTTTCTCTTTGGTGGAGATCATGGTGCCTTCATCTACTTGTAGAGCTCCTCTTTTTTATGTCATGAATTTATCTTCATTATTATGGAGCCTCCATATTCTAGGTTTTTCTTCATAGGGAATTAACCATCCATCACTTTCCTTCAATGAACCATAGGGTTGAACCATCAGTCATGTCATCCTTCGTTTCATCGGAAAGCGATATTCCAGTCCACATCTGGATTTTCTTCACATAGCTACCTTTTCAACATCATGTTTCTTTTATAATCTTCAATGCATTCCCATGAGTACTAGTTGTAGGTGGCATCTACAACTCCCTTCTAGTAGCCATGTTTTATCCTAATCGGATCTTATTCAAAATTCAAAACTCAAATTAGAGTTACCTTTTAGGATGGCCTATCATCATGACATCTGCTTCATAAAACATCTTTCACATTCATAAACATATCTCCAAGATTTCCAATTTCAAGGGTCTTCTTTCTTTCTAGACTTTATCAAGGCCTTCATACCTTTCCCATGGAAATATCATACCAGATCCTTCCAGTAACTGGATGTTGATTCTTTATCTTATCTGACCATATGAATCCTTCTTCCTTTCCTCACATATTGTACCCTAAGAACTTCTATACATAGTTCATTCATCCTGTCAACCACCTCATATTCATATGAGGACATATTATGTTGATTTCATCTTATCAATATGTGAATTAGTTCAAGGTATATAGCTTCATGCATATTTTTAAAAGAAGAGATCCTTCTTCTTCGATCACCCTCATGAGATAGAGCATTCAACCATGCCATTTGCAACTATATGATGACATGTCTTAATCTATCAAATACATGCATACATACCTTTGGTCATCTAGACTTCCTTCGATAGCTTCCTTTCCTTGATTGAAAGTACTTCAGCCATGATGCACTCCTATGTCATCATATGATCCAAATTGGATCCATGAAAATTATTAGAGTTCTATGACTATAACAAATCATGATAGATTTCAAAAACTCGTGAACAATGAGCTATCAGGAAGACCTATGGAGAGTGGCAGTTTGTAGCCAGCAAGGAACGATGAGGACCTCGGTCAAAGCACACTGACCAAGGCCCATGGAGACCGCGCAAGACATAAAATAGCAGGTAGGAAGTCTAGATCAGAAAACGGAGGCTGTTTCTGATGCACGATTCTCGAAATGGAAAGGCCCCAAGCACTCAGTCACAAGGAAAGCCGAAAACCATGGGAAAAGCGCTAAATCGAAAGGTGGGTCTCACGCTCCAAAACTGGTGGAATATTGGAGGCATGTTGGACAGTAAGTGGAATTGTTAGGAGACCCAATGATGCCATACAACGAACGATGCGTGTCCAGCGGATGAGAGAGAAAACCACCTCTCGTCGCAGGCTAACATTCGAGCAAGTCAATCGTGTGATAAGAGCGAACACCGTAGGATCTGGGGGCTCCAAATCTAACGGTGGAGATTGCACCTGATGAATGACCGGATCTGGAGGGAAAATAAGCTACATCATATAAAAGTTTGAAGTTCTATTTGACCATTGAGTTGCTGGATGAAGCATTACATAGAGTAACCAAAATACCGAACCATTTGAGGAAGAGCTGGCGCAGTTCGTGAAAGGACAAGTGGCCACTTCCCTGCAAGACGTTACACAGTGGCGATGACGCAGAGGCTGGGAATTCTAAGCAAACAGCAGCAGGTGATCCAAAGAGGCAGAAGAAGAAGCAAACAGTCATGAGATGTGTTGGATTTAAGCCATGAATGCACAGATAGAAAAAATAGGAAAAAGGAGAAGTGAGCACTGTAAGAAAGAAGAGAACAGTGAAGAAGGAGACAGAAGCAGACGCAAAGATCCGAGCTGACCTGCAGAGCTGAGGCAGCATCGAGTAGATAGAAGGCTTGAGAGGTTCGATCAATCCCTATGAGGATATCTGTCAGGAACTAAGTACCAAATTAGACTCATCCCATTCAGACCCATTGAGGTCAAGACTTGGTAAGGAAGAGTCTGCGCACTCTAATGGCTTGGGGAATCCAAGAAACACCCTACTAAGAATCATCTATTTCAAGAGGCTCAAATTGAGATCCTCATTGTAAAAAATCTAGTTTAAAGACACAATAAAAGAGGGCCACCACTGAAAGCAGGACCGGAGACGTAGCCCAGGAGGATTGGCTGAACTCCTTATTAATTTGTTGTGTTCTTGTGTTTTCTTACTGTGATTCTCTTACTTTTTTCCATTTTCCAGTGTCTGTGTATTTTGCAAGCTTATCGATCTTTTGCCTAAGATAACATAGACACACACTAGCACATGAGTCTATAATACCTTCATTCATTAATTAATTAACTGAGATCACTCACCAGTGATTTTCATATCAAGTGGTATCAGAGCTCTAGGCTGAAAAGGTTAGATAAGCTTGTGTTGGATTTAGCTGTTGAATGCTAACTAGATCAAAGCTCAAATTAGGAGAAGGAGAGTTGGTCGAAACTAATCCTGAAATTGGGAGAGTATATCCTCAGAGGAAGGTTCTATGGGGCTAGACCCTCAATTAATAGATAGTTTCCTAGCCATAAAGTCCATGGTAGAGGAAATGTAAAGGGACTTTAGGAATCATAAAGATGAAGATTCATCAAGCTCCAAACAAGACAAAGGAGAAGATGTGTCTCACTTCCATGACCACTCAAAAGGCAAAGGGAAAGAAGAAAGCTTTCTCACACCTCCTAATAGCCCTGAACATAAGAAGAAGGCATCTTTGATTAAACTAGATGTTAAATTTGATTTACCTATATATGATGGAGAGTTGAATGCAAAAAAGTTGGACAATTGGATTAGACAAATTGATGTTTATTGCAGAGTACAGAGTATTGATTCAGACAAGAGCAAGATTTAGCTGGCAAGCCTACGCCTTGGAGGCACTGCCTTGGTTTGGTGGGAAGGCAGGACCCAAGCTGACTTGAAGAGACATGGTAAGACTATCTCTGTCTGGAGTGAATTTGTTTCTGCAATCAAAAAGCAATTCTATCCATTGGCCTACATGTAGCAAGCCATCATGAACTGGAAAACTCTTCAACGGTTGAAAGGGAAAAGTGTACAAGGATACACTCAAGAATTTAGAAAGAGAGCATTGATTCTAGGAATCTCATTAGACTTACCTGAGACTCTGTTGAAGTACATTGGTGGTCTACACAACTACATGAGGCACACTATCCTCATGTTTAATCCCACTAGTATAGATGAGGTATATGTACAAGCTACTCATCTAGAAGCTAGAGGAAAGAATGGAAGTCCAGAAGTTGGGGGATCATCCCAACCCACTGCAAGTAAGAATAAGGAGAAAAGAAAGCAAAAATGGAAAGCAAGGAAGGCTAACACTGCACAGAAAAGCAAAGCTTCATGCACTCACTGTAAAAAGGATGGGCATGATGATAAGCACTGTTGGATTCTGCATCTGGAGCTGAGACCTAAGAAGTTCAAGGGCAAGAAGAAGAATATTGTTGCAGTTATTCAGAAATATTTTGGGTCAGACTCAGGAGATTAAACAACTATTGCAGCCACAGGTATAAGAGGTTGTCCGCTTTAGAGAATGCTGAAATCAAGAAGCAGGTGTAGGAGTTGCTCGAGAAGGGGTTCATCAGACCTAGCACATCACCATGTGGGTCACCAATCGTTTTGGTGAGAAAGAAAGATGGCTCGTGGAGAATGTTCATTGATTACTGAGCACTGAATAAGATAACAATCAAAAATTGTTATCCCCTTCCTCGCATAGATGATCTTTTAGATCAATTGAAAGAAGTTGTTTATTTTTCCAAGTTAGACTTGCATAGTGGATACCATCAGGTCATAGTTGCAGAACAAGATGCATGGAAGACTACTTTCAAGACAAAGCAGGGATTGTATGAGTGGCTGGTTATGCCATTTGGCTTAACTAATGCTCCTGCTACTTTCATGAGATTAATGAATGATGTACTCAAACCTTTTCTCAATGACTTTCTTATGTGTATCTGGATGACATTCTGATATTTAGCAAAACGTGGGAAGAACATTTAGAGCATGTTAAGAAGACACTAGATGTTTTCAAAAAGGAAAAATCTTTTTGTTAAACTCTAAAAATGTGAATTTGGAAAAACATCTCTAAATTATTTGGGACATATAGTAGGGGGTGGTGAATTGAAGATAGATCCCTCTAAGGTGGCAGTCATTGTGAACTGGCCTAAACCCAAATCTGCTACAAAAGTTAGGAGCTTCTTAGGAGTAGCACAATATTGGAGAAAGTTCATTTCTAACTTTTCCTTAATTGCAGCTCCCTTACATGCTTTAACAGGATTGAACAAGGTTTTTCAGTGGGGAGGCAAACAACAAAAAACCTTCGACACGTTGAAAGAAAATATTAGTACAACACATGTACTAGCACTGCCTGATCTTCAAAGACCATTTGAGATCAAAATGAATGCCAGTGACTATGCCATGGGAGCAGTGTTGACACAGCATGGTAAACCCATCTGCTATCATTCTGAGACATTTAATTCTGCAGTAGTTAATTATCCTACATATGATAAAGAATTATGTGCATTAGTACAAAGTGTGAAAAAGTGGAAACATTACTTAATGGGCAAAGAGAGAGTAATACATACTGATCATCAACCACTTCAAAATCTACACTACCAAACTAAGTTGCAGCAATCAAGGCACTATATATGGATGGGTTTTCTACAACAGTTTCATTTAGTCATCAGATATAAAAAGGGCATACACAATAAAGTTGTAAATATGTTATCTAGACCCATTATAAATGCATCTACTATACTTAAGCATAATTTTGTGTTACATGAGAGCTACATTGAACAATATGCTCAAGATATAGACTTTAAAGATGTATATGCAACTTTAAGTCAAGGCAAATGAATAAAAGAATTGGATTATCATGTAAAGGACCGACTCTTATATCATTGTGGGAAGCTATGCATTCCACAAACTGAAAGAGAAGATAATTCGAGAAGCACACACTTCTCTAATATCAGGTCACTTTGGGGTATGTAAAATAGTTGCACAGCTGCAAAGCTTTTGTTATTGGCCAAAAATGAATGAGACAATTTCTAGATATGTAAGAGGGTGTACTATGTGTGCTAAAAGCAAGCCCAGTATTAGAAAACTAGGCTTGTACACTCCATTACCAATTCCTTCTCACCCTTGGGAAAGTGTTTCCATGGATTTTGTTGGAGGACTACCTATATCTAGGAAGGGTCGTGATTATCTGTATGTTGTTGTGCATAGGTTTAGCAAAATGTGTATTTTGATACCTTGTAATAAACAGATTACAGCTGAACAAACTGTAAAACTGTTTTTTCAACATGTATGGGTTCATTTTGGATTACCCACTTCCATTGTATCTGATCGAGACACCCGATTTGTGGGAAAATTTTGGTCAAGTCTATGAGAAATTATGGACACCAAACTGAAGAAAAGCACAACTTTTCATCCACAAACTGATGGCTAGACAGAAGTAGTCAATAGGACAGTGATCCACTTACTCAGAGGATATTGCAGTAAACATCATAAGCTTTGGGATGAACATTTGTGTTATGTGCAACATGCTTACAACATAGCAAAACATTCTTCTACACAGAGATCTCCTTTTGAGACATGTTTTGGTTTCACACCAAGGTCTCCTTTGGATTTTGTCTTTGGTAAAGACACCACAGTTGAGGGACACAGTGATGTGGACAGGGCAACTAGGTTCATTGAACAAATCCAAGAGATCTACCAGGCAGTATAGGAACAGCTGGAAAAGAGCCAAGCCAAATACAAGGCAAGGCATGACAAGCATCGGATGGAGCATAGTTTCCAAGTTGGTGACCAAGTCTGGCTGTATATCAGCAAGGACAGGATGCGAGGTGAAGGTAAAAAGCTAAAACCTATCAGGTATGGACCTTTCAAGGTAACTGAGAAGATTGGTGAGAATGCTTTTCGCCTAGATCTACCAGCTTACATGCACATCTACTTAGTCGTAAATGCAGATTGCTGAGATTGTTTGAACCCTCACTAATTGAGGATCCGAAAGAGCAGAGTCAATTGCCTTCTATTGATGACTTGTTACCTGAATATCTCAATGAATTGCAGGAAGACATAGTTCTAGACAGGAAGGTGAGGACGACATGCAGGGGAGATGTTGAGTACCTTAGAGTTTGGATCAAGGGTTCAAAGCCGAGTAGTGCAAAGTGGATAGAGATTGGATAAGTGAGACAATTGTACCCTCACTTAGTCGATGCTTGAAAACCAACTTTTGGTGGTCCAAAAGATTTTCCAATGGGAAGGCCATGATCCGAACTGGATCCATGAAAATTATTAGAGTTCTATGACTATATCAAATCATGACAGATTTCAAAAACTTGTGAACAATGAGCTATCAGGAAGACTTCTGGACAGTGGCAGTTTGTAGCCAACAAGGAATGAAGAGGACCTCGGTCAAAGCGCACTGACCAAGGCCCATGGAGACCACGCAGGATGCAAAATAGCAGTTAGGAAGCCCGAATCAGAAAATGAAGGTCATTTATGATGCGTGATTAGCGCATCGCTAGGAAAAACCCCTCAAAATGGAAAGGCACCGAGTGCTCGGTCACAAGGAAAGCTTAAAATCATGGGAAAAGCACTAAAGTGAAAGGTGGGTCCTGCACTGTTAGAAAATTATATATTACAGAGCAATGGAACACATAAAATATTGCAGAAATATAAACATTGAAAACGCATAAAACAAGAGAGACACAGATATATGTGGTTCACCCAGCTTGGGCTACGTCCACCCCGAACAACCAGTCCTTCCTTTCTATTATCCAGCAAAAATTGAAGAGACACAACCTACAGCAGATCCGTTGTAATATCCTTTATTTTCTCTCACAATCTCACCTCTTTGTTTCTCACTCAGGAGAATACACATCTATTACACAGCCTCAAAAAATACAATGCCTTCATACAAAGAGAGGGGTTTCCTTCTAGAGAAAAAAACCCTAAACTAGACATAAGTTCTACCGTCAGATCATCCGCATAATGAATGGCCCAAAATGACTAGAAATTACTATACAATTACAAGCCAATTTTAGATCTTTTTTTAGCTTCGGGGGCGTCGCCCCCGAAACCCCCGTCAGGAGAACGCTAGCCCTCGGACCCCCCAGTCGGGGGTGGATCGGCCCCCTCAAATCCCCGCGGGGGGGAAAAGTCCCCCCCGCGTGGAGGGGTGTACAAACTTCCTGGGGTATACATTCGGCTGAAACAAAGACCTCTAAATAATCATGCTCCACACCCAAACAATCTCCCACTTGGAGAATGATTATAGCAACTCCACCGCTGCTTCATTTGCTAGACAATGACTCCTCTTTGGACCTAGTTGTTTCTCATATTCATCGTCATCCTTGAAGACCAATTTGAAACTGAGCATATTCTCAGTTTCTCCCTTACAACTTTTGTTAGCATATCTGCAAGATTCTGGCTAGTGTGTATCTTTTCCAGCTTCAACTCTCCATCTTCCAACACTGATCGTATGAAATGGTAATTGAGTTGTATGTGTTTAGTCCTGGAATGAAATGTTGAGTTCTTTGCAAGATAAATGGCACTTTGGCTATCACTGTATAACATGCCCATATCACGCTCCTTACCCAATTCACCCATAAACCTTTGTAACCAAATCATTTCTTTACTAGCGTATGTAGAAGCAACATACTCTACTTCTTTTGTTGAAAGTGCAACAACACTTTGGATTTTTTAAACCCAACTGAAAGATGTTCCACCTACAGTAAATACATATCCTGTAGTGCTCCTCCTGTTATCTCTGTCACCGACCATATTTGCATCAACATATCCCTGTAGAGAAATGTTTGAACCACCAAAGCATAATTATTGATTTGTGGTACCTTTCAAATATATGAGAATCCATTTCACTATCATCCAATGTTCCTTTCCTGGATTTTTCATGTACCTGCTTACAACTCCCACTACATGTGCAATATCAGGCCTTGTGCAAACCATTGCGTACATTAAGCTTCCAACTACTGATGCATATGGAACTTTAGACATATAAACCATGTCTTCTTGGGTCTTTGGGCACATTTCCTTACTAAGTTTGAAATGGCTAGCAAAAGGTGTACTAACTGGTTTTTCATTGTGCATATTAAATCTTTTCAACACCTTTTATATGTACTCACTCTGAGACAATGTTAATTTGCAATTTTTCCTATCTCTAGTGATTGTCATACCAAGGATTTGTTTTGCAGCTCCCAAATCCTTCATTGCAAATGAATTTGCCAATTTTCTTTTGAGCACATTTATTTTCCCGCATGTTAGACCCTGAAACAAGCATGTCATTACATACAATAACAATATAATATAGCTGCCATCATTTTGCTTTTTTAGATAAACACAATGATCAGAGTGACATCTAGTATAACCTTGTTCAGACATTGTCAAATTTTAGATACCAATGCCTTGGAGCCTGTTTTAAGCCATACAAGCTATTCTTCAACCTGCACACTATTTTCTCCTTCCCTTTCACCTCATATCCTTGTGGTTGTTGCATATATATCTCTTCCTCCAAATCCCTCAAGATGTAAATCTTCAACTCCTACTAGACTTAAAATAGTTCTGATTGAATTCATTTTAACAACAGGAGAAAATATTTCATCAAAATCAATACCTTTCTTCTGTGCAAACCCCTTCACCACAAGTCTAGCTTTGTACCTCTGTTTTCCTCCATCTTCTTCCTTCAGCCTGTAAACCCATTTATTCTTCAATGTATTTTTTCTTGCAGGCAACGTGACTAAGTCCAGAGTCTAGTTATGCATTAAGGAGTCCATCTCTTCTTCCATGGCTACCTCCCACTTCTTCCTGCTTTCAACCTGCATTGCTTCTTCATAACATTCGGGTCCACCAGAATTAGTCAACAATAAATAATATAATGAAGGAGAGTATCGTTCAGGGGGTCTACTTATCCTGGTAGATCTTCTAACACCACTTTCAGGTGTTTGGGGTGCCTGTTGTTGTTATGGTGGTTTTTGTTGTGGTTATTGATTATTATTATTTTCAGGCACCTTTACTTTTTCAGTGATTTCATCAAGAACTGCATATTCCTTGTTTTCTTTTTCCTGTTTCTTTTCCTACAACTGATTCTTATACAAGACCTTTAATTGAATATTACATCTCTGCTCCTAATGATTTTTTTATTTTTGTAATAATATAAGCGATAACCAAAATCATTAACACCATATCCAATAAAGGTACATTTCTTTGACTTTGCCTCAAGATTGGTTCTATTTTCTTTATTAATATGGACAAAGGCCTCACAACCAAAAGGATTTAAAAAAGAGTAGTTTACCTTTCTACTTGTCCGTGCTTCCTTTGGAACACAACCATCCAAGGAACTTGAAGGCCCTCTGTTTATTAGATAAACAATAGTATCTACAACATCTGAACAAAATTGTAAAGGCAATCCTACATGCAATCTCATGCACCTTGCACGCTCCATGATTGTTCTGTTCATCCTTTCTGACACACCATTTTCTTGTGGTGTTCTTGGAACTATCTTCTCTCAGCGAATTCCATGCTCTGAAAAATACCTATCAAACTCTTTGCTGCAATATTCACCTCCATTGTCTAATCTGAGACACTTCAATTTCTTTCCTGTCTCAATCTCAACCAAAGCTTTCCATTTCTTGAAAGTATCAAATACATCAGATTTATTCTTAATACAATAAATCCAAGTTTTTCTAGTTGCATCATCAATAAAAGTAACATAATAACGAGAGCCACCGAGAGATGATACCTGAGAAGGTCCCCATACATCTGTATGCACAAGCTCTAATTGTTTGCTCTTCTTTTCTTTCCCAACTCTGAGAAATCTGACTCTCTTCTGTTTTCCATAAATGCAATTCTCACAGAAGTCCAAATCAACATTCTTCAAAACCGGCAACAAATTCATTGAGTGAAGAATCTTCATCCCCTTTTCACTCATGTGTTTGAGACGATGATGCCATAATGTTGCATCTGCTCCTTTGGAAGTTAAGGCATTAACATAGTTAGAAATACCATTGCATAAATAAAATGTACCAACATTTTCGCCTTTTGCTATTACCAGGGCTCCTTTGGTAACCTTCCGAGATTTATCTGTGAAAGTTGTCACACAACCTTCACCGCCTAACTGCCCTGTTGAAATCAAAATTTTCTTTAGATCTGGAACATGCCTTACCTCCTTTAGTAGCCATTGGTTTCCATTATGCTCTTTTACAAGAACCTTACCCATTCCAACAATTTTACAGGGTTTATCATCACTCAAACGAACATGTCCAAAATCTCCTTGAACATAGTCATGAAAGTATTTCTTATTAGGTGTGGCATGGAATGAGGCCCCTAAATCTACCACCCAGGAATCGGTAATATTTTCGAAAGAAAGAATCAAAGCATCTTGTAACACCTCACCTGTCACATTTGCTTCATGAGGGGTGTACAAACTCCCCCCCCTGCACCCCCCCGCGTGGAGGGGTGTACAAACTTCCTTGGGTATACATCCGGTTGAAACAAAGACCTCTGAACAATCATGCTCCACATGCAACAACAACTGATAGTACACTGTCCTTGAACAGTAATCTCAACTGGGTCTTTCTCATAATAGACATGCATGAGTTTCCGATGAGGGAATCTTCAGTTAACTGGAGTAGCACTAGTTGAGTGCATTAATGCATCAACTAACTGTTAAGTCATTATTAGTTTCTCAAACAGTTTGGAACTAATTTCACTAGACTTAACTCAGTAAATTGAGTTAACTAATTACAACTCAAATATAACTCAATCTTCTCTCCTTAATTTAAGGGATAACTCTTGCATGACTTCAGAAAGACTTCTAACTTGAATATCTCCAACTAATTAATTTAAAATAAATAAATTAATTATTTCCAAGTAGCTGTTAAGACTAAATTCGATTTTAATTCACAATTTAATTCAAGGACAAATTAAATTGGAATATTCTTATTTCCATATTTCAACAATCATATCCCCTCATTTTTTCAAAGAAACTCATCCAATTGTGCCTTGTGAATATCTCTAGTATAGGAGGGTGCTGATGAATCCTCATTGTGTTGATGGGTTCCCCCTGTCATTTTTCTCTGATGGATAGAGGTTTGTATATGTCTGATACCAAATTTAAAAATTCTGTGTATACAATTCCCCTAGCCTGCAATCTTTTTCAATAAACTACAAGGATTTTCTATATTATTTTCATTTGAATGTGGAAAAGTATAGAGCCTACCTCCTTATCACTACTCGATGAAGCCAACCTCTGTTTTTCCCTTTTAAAACTGCTCACTGCCAATCCTGTAGGTGTTGTTCTATATCCTATAGGATCTTGTAGGCTTTTAGGGAATCTTGTAGGTTTACTGGACAACCTTTGTAGTCGAATAATTTTGTCCATATCTCCAAAACAGTAGAATGGATTGACATGAAAATTTTTGAACATGTTTCCATCATCATTATGCACCTCCCCATAAAAGCAAATTGGTCAATGGATGCACAGATATCGAGAAAAACTAAAAATGGCTGATGGTGATGGAGACCTATTTCTTGGAAACTGTGCATGGAAATTTGTTGAAATTTCTTGGGCATGTTACCATCATCCATATGCATCTCCCCATGAAACAATGTTTTAAATGGATGCATGGATATCGAAAAAATTCAAAAATGGTTGTAGGTGATGGAGGCTGATTTCTCGAAAACTGTGCACTGAAAATTGCTAAAATTGCTTGAGCATGTTGCCATCATCCATATGCATCTCCCCGTAAAACAGCTTGTCAAATGGATCCATGGTTTTCAAGTTATGGAAAAAACAAATTTTTGCTCTATATATTTTTGTATCCTATAGTAAAACAGAGCATCCTATACTTTTTTTAGGACAACAAGAAAATTGAACGGTAGAAGCTTGAGAATGATGGGTGGATGGTGGAAATAGATGAGGGTGATGGATTGGCACGTCCTTGGTTTTGTTGGAGAAATTGAGCAAACAAGGAGAAAGTCAAAATTTGACTTCTTTTGACTAGGCTTGACCAATTTTCCTTTTGGTACCAACTTGTTCTTGTTGCTTGCAGATGTTGGAGAGTACATGCATTCATCAAAGAGATGCATGGAGCAAGGATTTCTTTTATTTTTTATTTTTTCCTCTTTTTTTTCTTCTAGGCCTACTAGCCGCCTCAATGAGGTTTTCAATTAATAGGTCTGTCTAGGCACCTCAAAGGAGGTTTTCACCTACGATATTTTTTTTCTCCTTTTTTTTTTCTTTTTTCCCAACTCATTGACCACCTCATGGAAGCTTTTAATCAATGAGCCAATCTCAGGTGCCTCTAAGGAGGCTTTCACCTGATATTTTTATTTTTTCTCTTTTTTCCATCATTTTGTTTTTCTTCTACCCTACCCTACTTGAAAAACAAAATCACTTTCAAGTATAAGAATACTTCCAATGGAGCCATGTGCACATCAAGATGATAGAAAAAATAATGTGGACACTTGAAATGTATGCTTTGACATGTACCTGGATTTGAGTGATCAAATGCTTTGACTTTGAAAGGATCAAGCATAGTTGAATAAGAGAGTGATGCTACAACTTAGTGACTTTCTAGAACCAAACCTCAAAATAACTTTCATGCCCTTGGTTTGATTGCTTATCTAGATCATTCTTCATGTCTTCTTCTACCATGACCTTCAAATCTTCCTATTTTTTCTAATTTTTCTCTTGAATACATGGAGGATTTGATGGTAAGCATGAGGGAGCTCTCGCGATATATGATTTTGATGTTTGCTCTTCATCAAGTGCAACCCATGATTCTTTGATCTTCTCTTTCAAATCTTCTTCTTCTGGATGTAGTCCTTCAATGATATCAAGAGAATCTCTTTTTTGCAATACTCTTCCTGAGCTATGGTGAATACCATTGAGCTCAAGAGGAGATCTTTGGAAGTGTTGTACCTCAACATTGTAAGTGGGTTGAGCTACTTCAATGTGTGGGTTTGTAAATGGTGGCACAGGTAGTTGAGTGGGAGCAGATATTTGAGATTGATGTGGTTGGGGTTGTGGTGGAGGTGAATGGTAAGCATAACATGGAGTTTGGTATGGAGTATATTGAGGATATTGTGGATGGTTTCCATAAGTTCCTTGCCAACCTTGTTTCCAAGATTGGTTTTAGGGTTGAGATGACCAATGTTTCCAAGGAAAGGGTGTGTTCCAATTACTTTGAGGTGGATGTGCATAAGCTTGAAATTGTGAATTAAGCTCTTGCATCATATGAGGTTGAATAGGCTGCCATGATCCTCTTGGAGATATATAACATAGCTGCATTGGTGATTTACTTTCTCCATTGTCCTCTTGCTAAACTTTGGTCAACCTTGGTAATGATGGGCAATGTTTAACATCCTATGATTCTGCAACACATATATCAACATTTTCTTTTCCTTCATCTTGCATTCTTAACATTTCTACTTGTTTTGTTAGATTCCTAAGAATTTTTGTTTTAAAATCATCAAACAAATTTCCAAGTTTAGCTTGACTTAATGATCTTGATGTTGATTTAACTACTCTTTCTTTTCCTCTTGATATGTGTTTGCATGTTTCACAAATTTCTTCAAATGATAATTGGTATACATCACCCCTACTCAAGAAAGGAGATTAATCCATTTATCCCTAATTGTTCTAAGTAAGATAGGTTTTAGTGTGTTGGATCCTAAATGATGTAGTTTTCCCCTTAACATTATACATGAACCTCTCTGTTAGATCCTCTAGACTCTCATATTCTTTTTGATTCATTCTAAAGAATTCTTCTTTGAGATCATGATATTTATATTTTTCTACAAATATCTTTTGCATATCATTCCATGATATTATTGAATTAGTCCCTAAACTCATGAACCATTTAAGAGCTCTATCCTTCAATGTTTCCAAAGTAAATATCAGTTTTTGAGTTTTTAATAAGTAACCATAAGATCACCAAAAAATTTCAAATTCAAAGAGAAAGGTTTTTGGATCCTCTGACCTTAGACCATGAAATTTTTGAAGAAAATATGGAGGGATGTTCTTCATATGCACGCTGACATTAGGATCTTGAATGGGGAATCCAAGAAGATATTCCTCATTGTCATCATCTCCATCCATTTATTTCTTCTTCTTCTACCTACAAAAGTGGATGGTGATATGGCTCTCACAACACCATGTGATCAAATGGGGGGTGGGTTGGTGTTGGAGAATTTTTTGTTTTTATGTTTGAATGGAAACACTAATGTAATGCACTTTTCCTATTTTTGAAATGAAATATGCCAAATTAAATTATTTTTTGTTTTTTCAAAAAGAAAAAATAAATGAATCAACTAGGGAAGAAAACAATGCATACTTTGATACCTCCCCGACAACATCGCCAAAAATTGATGAGCCTTGGTATTGCAACAAGAATGGTACAACTCCTAAGGCTACTGACTTTAATTATCAACCCAGGGTTCGTACAAACTTAAGAGGTATCGACACTATATGTGCAACATACAATGTGTCCTTCCTATGCTGTCATGATGTAATGGAGTGCATGTACTGAAGTCAAATCCTAAACTAATTACAAAAAATGAAATGTCTAAAAATGGAACCTTAAAATATTGAAAGAAAGAAAGTACAAGGAAAGAGACTGAAATCAAATGCTAAAACACACCATTTTCTAACTAACTTCTAAGAGGCTTTTCTTCAAAAGAATGCTAAGTTAACATGTATGCAATCGTACTATCCTAAGCATGAAGATTAAAACCATCAAACCTTTTGACGTTGTGCATGTAAATGAATATAATAAATCTATTTTTCTTTTTGTCTTTTTTTTCATGTGAGGGTGTGATAGCTAATCTCTTTTGGTGATGTGGAAAGTGGCTTGGAGATGATGGTGAATGGTCAGAAGTCTTGGGAGACAAGTAGGGACCCTTTGTTAGCTTCCTAGAGGCTTTTTCCTCAATTTAACCTCAAAACAGGGTTTCCTACAGGATACTACATGATTTCCTACATGATGTCCTAAAAACCTATAGGATCCTGTGAAAACCAACAGGACACAACTGAGAGCAACATGATGGATGTTTAAGGTGATGAAAAGCTTAGGGTAGGTGGTTGGTGGATGGAATGAAGCAAGGGAGTGCCTAGGGGCACTTCAGAACTCAAAACCAAGGTTGGGAGATGGATGGATTTGCTCAAAAAACTTGGAGAAGTTTCCTTGTGAAATGATGAAATTGGTGAGGGTTTAGTGAAAGAAAGTGAGGACCATGAGTGGATGAAGTTGCGATGAGGTTGTTGACTATGAAATCTCTCTATACTCCTAAAACACTTGCACTACATAAAACATTGACATTTACCCAAAAGTAGTGCAAACAAGAAGAATTTCAATTATCTAATGTAAACAAAATTTCATGAGCTAGCTGTCTACTTCATGCATGAGAAAAGCTTTGTGGAATGATATAAAACATTGATGAGATCTAATGTAAGACTGAAGATAGAAGAAATGGAAATCAAATCCTACCCTTGAAAACTAGAAAAATGTTGACCTAAGTGTGGAGCAAGAGGGTTAAAATGGTCTTGCTGGCATGGAGGCCAAGTATAGGCCTAATCCTAGCTTCAACGATGATTTTTCTCAATTTGGGCTGAAAACAGACTTTCCTACAGGATGCTACAATGATTTACTACATGATGTACATATTTATTATAATTCATCGAATGACAAAGCAAATCAAATCCAAATTGGATGGGACATATTTTTTTGTTAACTAGGATGTCTTAGGTCCCCATTCCAAGTGGAATCACTCAAAAAGACCTCTATTAACCCATGCTAAAAATATAGAAAATCATTACTAGTCGAAAATCTAGAAATTTGAGAACTAGTGAGCTAGTAAATCTAAAAAATGCCTAACCAAATCAAGTGCAAATACAATGGGGTAGTTTTTGTTATAAAATAGAATTTTTTTTTTGATCTAATGCAAGTGGAACCAAATCGATTGAAGCTTGTTAGCATGCTCTAAAAAATAGCATAAATTTACTGTTCTTTGCTAAAAATGAGGTCCAACAATCTAGATTTGGGAATAAGAAGACTAATCCAAGCAGCTCAATGATTACTATGAACTTACAAAGCTTTTCCAAGGATTAAATAATGCTTGTGATCCTAAAAAATAACTTTCATCAACCATTTAACTCAATACTATAACAAGAAATCATTAATACTAAACACAGAAATAGAAAGAAATAAAAATTAGAGATGCATGTGAATAAGTAGTGAAAAGAAGGAAAGAAAATGATACAAAAGGGCTCTGAGGCTCTTCGTATGACCAAGCCGAAGGAAAATCAGAGACCTATGGAGGAGACCAAGATTTAGAAGTTGAATATGACACCAATATTCATTATTTTCATCATTACAATTACATCCCTGCAAGAAAATACAATGGAGCTGCAAAAATATGAGTTCTCTCCACAAGAACACTAATGAAAATCTCTACCTAGAGGTAAATTTGACTTGGTACTTATAAAAAATGATTAGGAATCATTCCCCATGAAATGAGGAAGCTTTCCATACCAAAATCCCTTGATTAGTAGATCTGGTCCCCAATACTAGTAATCTTCATTAAATGACAAGGAACACATTCCTAGATTTTCTCAATCATTGGAGTTCCAAAATCTGTGCCATAATTCCATAATATCTTGCTGATTTATTATTTATTATTGATCCTCTTGTAGTAGGGAGCAAGTCCCTAAATTATCTCCTCTTCCAAATCTTTATAATCTACCCAATATTCTCATAATATTCCACAAAAATATATAATATTAGGCACAAATATCCAATTATTCATAACCCTTCCTAATAAATATATTAAAGTTAAAAATACATTATCTAATGCAAAAAGAGAGGTTTAATGTGCTAAAGGATGGTGATAGGCTTTAATTTATGTTTGATTTAGAGGCATGGGCCTTAATTTATGTCTAATTTAGATTCCCATCAGATATCCAGAAATGGAAAGTCACGGTTGAAACCATTATCAATCCAGGAAAATCACATGCTAATGACAACGAAATAACCAAAGATCCAAATCTCAACAAGGAAATCACACATGCAACTTGTAACCTGCAATGAACTCCAATTGTAGTTGTTGATCCAACCTTTTCTCCTTTGCTCACAATTCTTTTGCTTGTCATTTTCTTTCTTCTCTCCAAGTCCAAGTGAATGCTAAGATGCTCCAAGAATGCTGTAAATGTGGAAGAGTGTAAGAGAGCTAGAATGAACAAGAGTTGAGTGAAAAACTGTCAAAAGTTGTGAATTGTTTCTCTAATGCCTTTTTATCATTGATGTATAGTCTCTTCCTTTCCTTTTTATTCATTTTCCTTCATTTCCTCTCTAATTTTCCTTGCATGCATATTTGTGTCTTTTCATCTTAATTTTCTCCTATTTTCCTTTATTTCCTTAATTAAATGTCATTTATTGCCTCTTTGCATTTTCCAATGCCTTTTCCAATTTCCATAGCCATTACTAAACCACAAGTGATGCCCACTAAAATGTTTACCCACCATACCATGAACTTGGCCTTATTTTATTTACATGGAAAATTAACCAGGAAATATTAGTACATGTAAAATTATTTGAAGCACTAAAATTTACAAGAGCATACAAAAGCATTCAAAATATTCCTACTACTTATTTAAAAGTATCAAACCATAATTGAGATGATCTACCAAAAAGATCTCTATGTGTGAGTCAAAAAATAAGTTTACAAGGCTAAATAAATTTTAAGTGCGTAAAGAAATTGCATAAAATCCTAATATTTAATGAAAAACTAAAGT
Organism: Pinus taeda; assembly: GCA_000404065.3. Classification (NCBI taxonomy): domain Eukaryota; kingdom Viridiplantae; phylum Streptophyta; class Pinopsida; order Pinales; family Pinaceae; genus Pinus; species Pinus taeda. The sequence goes on from APFE030795047.1 coordinate 160,373, forward strand.
CTTTCATCCCTAAGGGACTACGATTGGGATCCTATGGACCAATTAATGTAAGGGTACCTACAAGAGAAAAAAACCCGCAATCAGTGATAAACTTTAGAAACATATAAGAAAATTCATTAAGCTAGATGATCAAAGACTACAAATAAGCAAGGGAACCACTTCCAAATAAACACATAACACTCCTGAAGTGGTCGAAATATGAGGTGTGGAATGAACTAATGATGATATCTTATGGCTATTGTAGAAGCTTGCATATATGGTTAGGAATTTTTTCATGATTATGTTAAGTAAAATTGACTCGGGGTTTGACTCAAGGTTGACCTAGTTAAATAGTAGTGGTTTTGGGCACATGGTATAGTATACATATGGTATTATGGTCTGTGATATTGAATGTAATGGAGCCTGTAAAAGGCTGGGAATACTTCATTGTAATGTAGGTCTGAAGGTAAGTGGTGAAGGCTCACTTGGGTGGAGTGGCCAGGGTTTTTGCCAATGCTAAAGAGATTTCATTGGGTTGGGTTTTTCCCTGGATTTGGGGTTTTCTTGGATAAATATTATGTGTATAATATTTACGTGTAATGTTGTTGGTTATTTTATTATTCCTCTCTGTAAATCTTAGTAAATCTCAGTAATAATTTATCTCTTTGTGGTAAATTTCTTAGAAACTAGTATCAGAGGTAAGTTGGAAGGACGTTTTTGTTGCCAAGGGTTTACATTGGTCTAGTAGATAGAGAGATAATTGAGTTTTTCTTGCAGATATGAATCAAAATCCATAGATTGTGAAGCAAATTTATAAGCTATTGGGTCATAAGAAATTCATTGGATGAGGAGGATATGTGCATGTGGATTATTTAATTGATGAACCATGTACCTGAAAAGAATGCCTAGATAACTGGTGGTTACAGCCGTTGGTGACCCATGTGATTCGGTAGATGGGTTCTTTTTATATGCACATTGATGTCATATGTACCAAAACAACAACAAGGGTAAGAAAACAAAAAATTATTGTAATGGAGTGAAAACTTTAATTTGCATGTAAATGGGCATATTGTTGTAAGACCTAGTAAGGCATGCATACCCCTAGGTAATTACCAGTAAAGTTTGGGTTAGAGCTATGTAATAGGTGAATGTCGCATTAACAAATATAGGGTAAAAAATTTGAAGGGGTTAAGGGCTAGAGTGAGTAGGATTGTCTCACTTAGCAGGTTTTGGCTGGATTTATTCAAGGAACCCCAAGTCAAGTTTAAGGGGGGAATTGATAGGTAAAATTGACTTGGGGTTTGAGTCAAGGTTGACTTGGTTAAATAGTAGTGGTTTTGGGAACATGGTATAGTGTACCCATGGTATTGTGGTCTGTGATATTGCATGTAATGGAGCCTATAAAAGGTTAGGAATTCTTTATTGTAATGTACGCCTGGAGGTGAGTGGTGAAGACTCACTTGGCCAAATTGGCCAGGATTTTGGATAATGCTAATGAGATCTCATTGGGTTGTTTTTTTCCCCGGGTTTGGGGTTTTCGTGGACAAATATTATGTGTGTAATATTTATATGTATTGTTGTTGGTTATTTTATTATTCCTCTCTGTAAATCTCAATAATAATTTATCTCTTTGTGGTAAATTTCTTAACAGATTAATGATTTCATTTAGGGAAATTTTAATCCACTTTTCAATGTATTGTTTCATTAAGGGGAATATGATGTCTTAATTAACCTTTAAAAATATATTTATTCCTTTAGTTCTTATGCATATAAATTTATTTACTCCAATTGGTCCTCATTGTCATTAATGAACATGACTAGCCATTTATTCATTTTTTATTTAGGAAACTCGGCTACGTTGTTGAAGTCTGTACCCAATGAGAATTTAATAATATCTAATTCTTCCTTTAGTACAAATTTAGGGATGATCACAAAGTACCTAATCATTCATGTGCCTCAAAAGTATTTGAAAATGTTTATGGATTTTAGGAACACGTTACTCTTATGGTTATCAATAATTGAACAATCCATGATAGCATCCTATAACATTTTTATCCTTACAGACTAGCATACCTTAATATATTTAATGATTTTCCCTCTAAAGAGGCCTTACTGATTTCCATAGAAATATGTCAGAGTATTTATTTTATTGATGAATGTCAACAAATCATTATTAGCAAATTATTGATCATGTTCAAGGCCTTTCTCAATATATTCATTGAATGAAAAAATTCTTTGAGATAAGTTTCTCAAATGTAGAGAAGCCTCCCATGCTTCCTCAATAATTTTGAGTTTCTTATTTATATTTAATGTGACATAAGATTTAATTCCTATAAGTAACTATGCTTTTTTTTTCACTTTTTAGTGTGTATTGTGGATGCTTTTTGCAACTTCAAGTGCTTTGATATCTAGAGGGGTCATGAATAAGGGAGTGGTGCTAAGTGCCTCTTTAATTTCATTTATTATTATTTTGAACCTGATATTCGTTTCTTTTTACTTTGTGACAAAGTGAGCAAGTGCATCCCTTGTAGTTTTCAATTTCAGGAGACTTGTAGGTCGAACTCCTTAGATGTCCACCTCAAACTTTCATTAATTTTTAATGTTCTTATTTTTCATGTGTACATTCTCAAGTTGTAGATTCTTGGTAGTCATGTCATAGTGGATATTTTTTATGGTTAAATATTGGTCCTCAAAGGTGACTGCATTTTTAGTGGCCATTTATTCATTTAATTTTTGAGTGGTACTAGAAAGGGGTAAATAATTGCATTGGTTCCCTATTAGGATTCATTTTTTCTTTTGTGGGTTAGTCCATGGAATGAATTGCAAGATTTAATGGCCATTACTAAGTGTGATATAAAAAAAAAATCAATATCTTAAAGAAATGAGCTAAGCGAAAGGAAATCTCATTTGAAATGACTTTAGCCCAGTCAAATATGACATATTTTTTAAAAGAAAAATAATATACGTGCAAAAATAACATAGGAGCATTAGTTATGCTTTCATTTCCCATAATGTAGGACAAAATGAGGCAATATATATATATAAGGATCAATGACTATAGTGATAATAAAGGAAAGGTGGGACAGAACATGCACAAAATGTAGCATGAAGTCTTGAACAATATTCCTTCTGCCACACATGAAGTCGAAAAACACATTCCCTTCAAAAAAATTAAACTTCTTAGTAGGGTCTGAGATCTTCAATATCTTCTTGAAAACCTTAGGAGTTAATGGATTTGGTTCTTCTTTATGCCAAGCTTGATGGTTCTAGTCTTTATATCAAATTGACAAGCACACTAGTTAACAATTTCTCTAAAGTTGAAGACTTCAGCAATAGATGTGTTTTTTGCTAACCTTGTATTAACGCTGGTATGGCTATGCATTGAAGTTTCTTTGGCAATCTGTTGAAGTTTTTGGATATGCGTTGAAGCATTTTGGCCATACATTGGTATAAAAGCGTGGTGTTCACTGGTTTATGAAGGGAAAATGTTGAAGTTAATGCCATATGTTGAACTATATTTTACCATTGTATTAACATTGTTTTAATATCGTATTAACATTGATGTATTAAGGCTGTTTGGTATGGTATTCACACTGTTGTATTAAGGTTGTTTGGTATGGTACTCATGCTGTTGTATTAAGGCTATTTGGTATGGTATTTACGCTATTGTTAAATGTTGTATGTTAACGTTGCCTCCATCGCATGAATTGCATCTTCCTCCATCGAATGAACCTCTACTGCATTGGTAAAACTTTGTAATGGTGTGGCTGTGGGTTACGAGTCTTCCTACGGTGGTGTATTGGTAAAGTGTTGCACTGATTCTACACTCCGAGAGCTAACTGATCTGGTAAAAGAGGTCGCACCGGCAACAAGGAGAAGAGATGAAAAACTATCATTTGCATCGAGTTATGTAAGTTTTTTCACTGAGACACATTGTAAGAGATTTTTGACCAAAAAAAAAAACGTACCTCTGTTGGAGTGCTATTGGATGTGCTATAAAGTTTTATGTATTTAAGTTGTTAGAGAAAAGCGTTGTCCAGTTGAATGCACTATATAATTTTGTGTATCTATAGTTTTACATATTGATAGTTGAATTTTCTTTCAAGTCATATTTCTTTGAATTGTAATTAAAAAAATAAAAAATTACCACCAGAAGTACAATTTTATTGTATATTGGCAGAAGTATTTTTCTATCAGCAAAAGTATTTTTCTACAGTATGCATTCAATCATATCTATTGTGGGAATAGTTCTCACTAGCAAGGAGAAATATCTTAGGTGGTCCCAGATGATAAAACACACCCTCATTTTCAATGAGTTGTGGAAAGGAGTGTGTGTCGAAGACGGAGACAATGAACCAGAATAGCCTACCTCAGACAGAGAGCTCGTCATTTGGGAAAACAAGAACAACAAAGCTTATGCATTAATTGTAGAATTTGTAAATGAAGAGGTGAGTTGCCATATTTCGTCATTCTCAACTTCCTTTGAAGCCTTACAAAAGCTGAAAGAACTCTATGAATCACATTCTGCACTTGAAGTTTTTCAACTCATGATTAAACTCTTCACTCTTGAACTGCAAAATAATGATCCTCTTGCTCTTACATCTGAAGTAAAGTCTATAATGCATGATATCAAATCCACTAAGTTTGAATTGGATATTCCTGTTATCACTTTTCTCAAGGCACTTTATCCTACTTACTCCAATTATCTTGAGTCATTGCAAGCAAAT
>APFE030795053.1:1346-16839 GCA_000404065.3 Pinus taeda
TCAAATCAGATACTTTTCATTTTTCATACTCAGATTCATATACGCGGCTTCAGTTCAGTATATCCGCGTATATACACGACTGTGTTAAATGCAACTAGCGTACATGCAGTAATCTTATGATTCAGTTAGCTTATCTTCAGTAAATGCATCAAAACATTATTTACCATATTAACAGTAATCAGGTGTAGTAAAACAATACATATCATCACACATAAGAAGCACACATGAACACCATGATATAAGTTGGAAACCCAATGTGGGTGAAAACCACCTGCTGCAATTCGTCTCTTTCTTCCTTTAATAAGAAAATTCTCTTACAATGTACGGGTGCAGTCCTTTACCAGCACGCAGGCTTCAACCTGCAGAGGGCTACAACCCTCTCTCGTTTTCCATCTACTTCTGGAAGGGAGCTACAACCCCCTTATCTCTTGTACTAGCTGATATACTAGTATGTAGGTGCTGACCTACAGAAGGCTACAACCTTCTCTTTCTTTCACGGACCACGTTTCATTAATTTTTAGACTGGATCCATAAGTACAAAACAATCACTGCTACAATACAATCATCAAATTATACTTGCATCATAAATCTCTAAATCACCCAATACTGAATCACTGAAACCCTGTCATCAAAAACATAGAACACAAACCAAAGCCCAGAACTCTGCAACAACCACTAGAATCAATAGCAACCTGAAACACCAAATCTCATAATGCATACACTACTTGACTATATCAAAACCGCGTGTATACACGCTTTCACTAGAGACAACCCGCGTACAAATCTAAAGATAATTACTTATACCTTCGCTGTCATATCCAACCTGAGCCAAGCATCACAAACCGATAACCAGCAAATACTAGATCTTCCCACTTCGTCAGACATCCATTCCTTGCTCTCACCTTTTGCCTAATGATCTTCTCCTTATATAGGTTAGGCTTCTCTCAATTCCATGGTCCAAAACCATGTAGAAACAATACCATGGACCCAATACTTGGGATGGTCCACAACCATAGGTTCAAATACCAAGGACTAAATACCATGGACCAAAACATAAGTTTTCTCACATGTACATGCTTTTGCTTGCATGAAAGTGCATGTATACGCATACGCGTCTTCGAAACGTCCAACCCGCGTGTATACGCTGATTTGTCACAATGAACCTGCGTATATCTCTTTCTTGACCTGATGTACTAACATCTGTCCTCTAATTAAGTTGCCATCACCTGTATCTAACCTCTGAGTGAGTTTCCATCAAGGTCAACACTTGTGTCATAATGCCAACATGTATATATTGAAGTGGTTGATGATCAGTATGTATTACTGTCTCTTTTCCCATTAAGTAATGTTTCCACTTTTTCACACTCTGTACTAATGCATACAATTCTTTATCATATGTAGGATAGTTAACTACTGCAGAATTAAATGTCTCAGAATGATAACATATGGGTTTATCGTGTTGTGTCAACGCTGCTCCCATGACATAGTCACTGGCATCCATTTAGATCTCAAATGGTCTTTGAATATCAGGTAGTGCTAGTACAGATGTTGTACTAATCTTTTCTTTCAAGGTGTCGAAGGCTTTCTGCTGTTTGCCTCCCCACTGAAACACCTTGTTTAATCCTGTTAAAGCATGTAAGGGAGCTGCAATAAAGGAAAAGTTAGAAATTAACTTCCTCCAATATTGTGCTGCTCCTAAGAAGCTTCTAACTTCTGTAGTAGATTTGGGTTTAGGCCAGTTCAAAATGACTTCAACCTTAGAGGGATCTCTCTTCAATTCACCACCACCTACTATATGACCCAAATAATTCAAAGATGTTTTGCCAAATTCACATTTTGAGAGTTTAACATAAATTTTTTCTCTTTTCAAAACATATAGTGACTTCTTAACATTGTTTAAGTGTTCTTCCCACATTTTACTAGATATCAGAATGTCATCCAGATACACAATAACAAAATCATCAAGAAAAGGTCTGAGTACATCATTCATTAATCTCATGAAAGTAGCAGGAGCATTAGTTAAGCCAAAAAGCATAACCAACCACTCATACAATCCCTGCTTTGTTTTGAAAGCAGTCTTCCATGCATCTTGTTCTGTAACTCTGACCTGATAGTATCCACTATGCAAGCCTAACTTGGAAAAATAAACAACTTCTTTCAATTGATCTAAATATCATTGATGCGAGAAAGGGGATAACCATTTTTGATTGTTATCTTATTCAGTGCTCAGTAATCAATGCACATTCTCCACGAGCCATCTTTCTTTCTCACCAAAATGATTGGTGACCCACATGGTGATGTGCTAGGTCTGATGAACCCTTTCTCAAGCAACTCCAACACCTGCTTCTTGATTTCAACATTCTCTAAAGCGGACAACCTGTACATTCCAATGTTAGGCAATGGAGCATCTTGCTGCAAAATAATATCATGCACTATTTCCTTTTTGGGTGTCAGACCTTTAGGTTCTCGAAACAAGATATCATACTCTGAAACAACCTTTTCTAAATCAGCTTGTTGTTTAGCATTACAGCCCTCAAATACATTGGTTTGATCAGGTTTCTTTTCCTTTACAATCATCTGTAAAAATTGTTTTCATGAATTTATTATTAGTTTCGTCTGCCCTGAGTTTATGAGTATAATTATTCTTGAGCTTATGAGCTCTTACAAAGTATTAGATTCCATCTTTAACAAGTAGATACTTGTTCTTAGCTCTATAGAAAATAGCTTTTTTGTCATACAAGTAAGGACTTCCTAAAACAATTCCACATATATCCAAAAGGGATATGTCTAACTCAACCTCATCTACAAAATGTTGACCCAAAAGAAAACTTGAGTTTGCATTGTCTAAATCACTTGTAGTTGTGCTTTATCATTTAACCATCCTAATGGGTATGGTTTCTTGTGAGGTGTAGTCACTAATCCCAACTTCTTTACAATTGCTTTAGAAATTAAATTTACTTGTGAGCCACTATCAAATAAAGTATCAATCTTTTGATGTTTGGAAATAACTCGAATATGGAAAAGCTCATGTCTTTTTCTCTCATTTTCTTCATGAATAGTAGATTGTGTAGAATTACTAGTAGATGCTTTAGAATTCCTACCTCTTATACCCATGGCTGCAACATTTGTTTCATCTCCTGAGTCTGGCCCCAAATCTTTCTGAATAGCTGCAACAGTCTTCTTCTTCTTACCCTTGAACTTCTTAGGTCTCAGCTTTGGATGCAGAATCCAGCAGTGCTCATCATCATGCCCATCCTTTTTACAGTGAGTGCATGAAGCCTTGCTTTTCTATGCAGTGTTAGCCTTGCTTTCCATTTCTATTTTCTTTTCTCCTTATTCTTGCTTGCAGTTGGTTGGTATGATCCCCCAAATTCTAGACTTCCATTCTTTCCTCTAGCTTCTAAATTAGTAGCTTGAACATATACCTCAACTATACTAGTGGGATTAAACATGAGGATAGTGTGCCTCATGTAGCTGTGTAGAACACCAATGTACTTCAACAGAGTCTCATGTGAGTCTAATGCGATTCCTAGAATCAATGCTCTCTTTCTAAATTCTTAAGTGTATCCTTGTACACTTTGCCCTTTCAACTGTCGAAGAGTTTGCTAGCTCATCATGGCTTGCTACATGTAAGCCAATGGATAGAACTGCTTTTTGATTGTAGAAACAAATTCACTCCAGACATAGATAGTCTTACCATGTCTCTTCAGGTCAGCTTGGGTCTTGCCTTCCCACCAAACCAAGGTAGTGCCTCCAAGGCGTAGGTTTGCCAACTGAATCTTGCCCTTGTCTGAGTTGATACTCTGCACTCTGCAATAAACATCAATTTGTCTAATCCAATTGTCCAGCTTTTCTGTATTCAACTCTCCATCATATATAGGTAAATCAAATTTAACATCCAGTTTAATCAAAGATGCCTTCTTTTTATGTTCAGGGCTATTAGGAGGTGTGAGAAAACTTTCTTCTTTCCCCTTGCCTTTTGAGTGGTCATGGAAGTGAGACTCATCTTCTCCTTTATCTTGTTTGGAGCCTAATTAATCTTCATCTTTGTGTTTTCTAAAATCCCTATACATTTCCTCTACCATGGACTTTCTGGATAGGAAACTATCTATGAATTGAGGGTCTGGCCCCATAGAACCTTCCTATGACATTGTCTTCTGAGGATAGACTCTCCCAATTTTAGGATTAGTTTTGACCAACTCTCCTTCTCCTAATTTGAGCTTTGATCTAGTTAACATTTAACAGCTAAACCCAACACAAGCTTGTCTAACCTTAACAGCCTTGGGCTCTAATACCACTTGATCTAGTTATCACTCCTAAGTGATCTCAGTTAATTTATTAATGAATGAATGAAGGTATTACAGACTCATGTGCGGGTGTGTGTCTATGTTATCTTAGACAACGGATCGATTAGATTGCAAAATACACAAACACTGGAAAATGGAAAATAGTAAGAGAAACACAGTAAGCAAATACAAAAACACAAAAAATTAACAAGGAGTTCACTCAATCCTCCTGGGCTACGTATTCGGTCCAACTTTCAATGGTGGCCTTTTCTTATTGTGTCTTTAAAGTAGAGTTTTTACAATAAGGAGCTCAATTTGAGTCTCTTGAAACAGATGATGCTTAGTAGGGTGTTTCTTGGATTCCCCAAGCCACTAGAGTGCATAGACTCTTCCTTACTAAGTCTAGACCTCAACTAGTCTTGAATGGGTTGAGTCCAATTTGGTACTTAGTTCCCGATATATATCCTCTCAGGGATTGCTCGAACGTCTCAAGCCCTTTGTCTTCGTGATGCTACCTTAGTCTGCAGGTTAGTTCGGGTCTCTATTTCCTACTTCTTGCTTATTATTTGTTCTATCTCTCTGTCTCACTGTCTCCTTCTTTCTTATAGTGCTTGCTTTTCTCTTGCTTCGTGCTCTTCCTATCTCTGTCTCTGTATGTTCATGGCTTAAAGCCAATTTGTCTCACGAATGTTCGCTTCCTCTTCCACCCCTTCGGATCACCTGCTGCTATTTTCTTGGATTTCCTTGCCTCTGCGTCATCGCCATTGTGTAACGTCTCATAGGGAAGTGGCCACTTGTACTCCCATGAACTGTGCTAACTCTTCCTCAAACCGTTCGGTATTTCGGTTACTATGTGTAATAATTCATTCACTAGCTCAGTAGTCAAATCTGACTTCATAATTTTATATGTCATCACTTAATTCTCCCTCCAGATTCAGTTTCCCATCGGGCACATCCTTCACCGCTAGATCTGGAGCCCCTAGATCCTACGGTGTTTGTTCTTATCACGTGGTTGACTTTCTTAGACGTTAGACCACGATGAGAGGCGGTTTTCTCTCTCATCCGCTGGACATGCGTCATTCGATGTATGGCATCGCTGGGTCTCCTGACAATTCCACTTACCACCCAACATGCCTCCGATATCCTGCCGGTTTTGGGGCGCGGGACCTGCCTTCACTTTAGCACTTTTTCCACGGTTTTCACCTTTTCCTTGTGACCGAGTGCTCGAGGCCTTTCCATTTTGAGGGGTTTTTCCCATCAATACGTGATTCACGCATCAGAAACGACCTCCATTTTCTGATTCGGACTTCCTAACTACTAGTTTGTGTCCTGCGCGATCTCCATGGGCCTCGGTTAGTGCACTTTGACCGAGGTCCTCGTCGTTCCTTGCTGACTACAAACTGCCACTGTCCAGAGGTCTTCCTGATAGCCCTTTGTTCACAAGTTTTTGAAGTCTGTCCTGATTTGATACAATCATCGAACTTTAATAATTTTCATGGATCTAATTTGGATCAAAAGAGAAGATTCAAAGGGAGCCCTACCTCACATATGTTCATCTCCTCCACTCCTTACCATGCATCCCCCCATAAATTCCATTGTTTTTCACTTCATTACTCCAATTCATGTGAAAATTGTGTTTTCTACAGGATCCCCTGACTGATAGATTGGTTAGATCCCCAAAATTCATTCTAGACATGATCTAACCGCTCACCTCATCCATTACCATCATCCCTACATCCACACGCACTCCTACTCCCTCTGTCCATTCAACAGCAGCAGATCTACAGTTATAGACACCATCAATAGACAGCAAAGGAGAAAGAAGAATGACCATCAGTAGCACCTATGATCTTTGACAACCGCAACATGGAATCAATGATTTGAAAATGAGATCTTAAAACAATATTAAGGTATTACAGACTCATGTGCAGGAATTCCTATATTACTTAGTGAAACAGATAAAAAAGATTGCAAATAATATAGACACTGAGTAGTTAGAGAAACATAATAGAAACACACACATCAACACAAAAATAATCAAGGAGTTCACCCAAAACTCTTGGGCTACGTCTCCTGGTCTAGATTTTAGTGGTGACCTCTCTATTATGTCTTCAAGAGCAAATTTTTATAAGTGTGAGCTCAATTCTAGTCTCAACACAACAGGGACAAACAACAGGGTTTTACTTGAATCCCTCAAGTTTTTTTGAGTACATACACTCTCCCTTTCGCTCTCTGTCTTTTGTTTTCTCTCTGTCTCAGCAACTGCCTACTCTGTCTCTGACATTGAGTGGCTTTTAAGCTTATCGGTGCTTGTCTCTTTGTTTCTCCTTTCGGGCTCTTTGGATCCCAGCCTCTATTCGTTCAAATCCCCTCTGAGTGTTAAACAATCATTGTGGAACACCTTCAGGTATGATGGCCACCTGTTTTTAAATGGAAAGGACCATTGGCGCATTTGAAATCCCCAAAAAGTTGTTTCTCTGTTTACACAGAGAAATACACAGAAATGATGAAAAATCCACCAAAATGCTTTCTATTGGACTTCAAATATTATTGAATCCACCATAAAATTCCATCAGGTCCGCCTTTATATCGCTATTGCAAGTCGCAGGCCATGGGTTCCTTTGTATTTGGGTTTATAACAAAAAAACCTCAAATAAACAGAAAACCCGACAAGTGGCTTCATATCGGAACTCAAAATATATATAGTCGCATCCATAAACCCTTTTGGGTCCAGCTTTATTGCATGTCGCATGTCCTCCCTGACCTTTGATCGTTGGTTGCTCTGATTGGCCTTATCGACTATCGGCTCATTGCTATCACATGGTCGTAAGTCTTTGGCATCACCCCTTACATAGTTGCGATGCGATACTGCAAGTAGATCTGGACCATTGATATGTGCACTTGATCAATGGCCCTCATTTAATCGCGTTGATTGCTATCGTGATTTCCATAAGGCCGCCTTCGATAGACTCTGCTTGCCACCACCGATTGTGATATGCTTATTAGATTTGGACCGTTGATCAGTCCGATTCGACGACTCTTGTGCAATGTTGCTTTAGCCTCCGCTTAACTCTGTTTTCACCATTTCTTCGTGTTTTTCTTGTGTGATAATGCTTTGCGCCATTTGTTAATGTTTTTCCCTTGCGATAGTGTTTAAGTATACAAATACTTAAAGGGTTTTAGGATCCATTTTCAATCACGCCTTCCCACTAAAAAGCTTTTGGATCACCAAAAGTTGGTTTTTAGGCATCGATCAAGTGAGAATACAACTTCCTCACTTGTCCAATTTCTATCCATTGTGCACTGCTCGGTTTTGAACCTTTGAGTCTGATTCTCAGGTACTCAACATCCCCTCGTTGTGTAGTTCTCACCTTCCTGTCTAGAAATGTGTCTTCCTGCAACTCATTGAGATATTCAGGCAACAAATCATCAATAGAAGGCAACTGAATTTTATCTTTGAGATCTTCATTAAATGAAGGTTCATACAGTCTCAAGTTTTCTGCATTAACAACTGAATAGATATGCATATAAGCTGGAAAATCAAGGCAAAAATAATTTTCACCAATTTTCTCAAGTAACTTGAAAGGCTCATACCTGATTGGTTTTAGCTTCTTACCTTCACCTTGTATTTTTTCTTTTTTGATGTACAAACAGACTTGATCACCAATGTGGAAACTATGCTCAATTCGATACTTGTCATGCCTTGCCTTGTACTTGGCTTGACTTCTTTCCAGCTGTTCTTGCACTGCCTGGTGAATTTCTTGGATCTGTTCAATGAACTTGGTTGCTTTGTCCACATCACTGTGTCAATCAACTTGCTATGTCTTTACCAAAGACAAAATCCAAGGGAGACTTTGGTATAAAACCAAAACAAGTCTCAAAAGGAGATCTCTGAGTAGAAGAGTGCTTGGCACGGTTGTAAGAATGTTGCACATAATACAAATGCTCATCCAAAAGCTTGGGATGTTTGCTACAATTGCCTCTGACCAACTGGATCACTGTCCTGTTGACCACCTCTGTTTGACCATCTGTTTGTGGATGAAATGTTGTGCTCTTATTCAATCTGGTTTCCATCAACTCCCATAGACTTGACCAAAACTTCCCAAAAAATCAAGAATCTCGATCAGATACAATAGAATTGGGTAACCCAAAATGAACCCATACATGCTGAAAGAACAAATTCGTTGTTTGTTCCACTATAACCTACTTTTTACAAGGTATCAAAATACACATTTTGTTGAACCTATCCACAACAACATACAAATAATCATAACCTTTTCTAGATTTTGGAAATCCCCCAACAAAGTCCATGGAAACACTTTCCCAAGGACAAGAAGGAACTGGAAGTGGAGTGTACAAGCCTAATTTTCTATTACTGGGCTTGCTTGTAGCACACATAGTACACCCTTTAATATATCTAGAGACTGTTTCATGCATTCTTGGCCAATAACAGAACCTTTGCAATTGTGCAACTATTTTACTTACACCAAATTGACCTAATATGAGAGAAGTATGTGCTTCTCGGATTATGTTAACTCTTTCAGTTTGTGGAATGAATAACTTTCCCAGTTGATATAAGAGTTGGTCCTTAACATAATAATCCAATTCTTCTACTTGCTTGCCATGATTTAAAGTTGCACATACATCTTTAAAATATACATCTTGAGCATATTGTTCAATGTAACTTTCATGCATTACTGAGTTATTCTTAAGTATAGTAGATTCATTTATGATTGGTCTCGATAACATATCTACAACCTTATTGTGTATGTGTTATAGACATATTTTGGCACATCGGCCCTAAACTCATATGTCAATGATATTAGGGCTCATCAACCCCTAAAATGGTTGTTTTATACCCTAGAGAATCGTAGTCATCTGAATTCTTCATTCCACAAAAGTTCCATCTCAAAAATCATCTAGAAAAGTGCCAAAACTGAACCATATCAAAAAGCCCTTTGTTAGGGTGAGATGCATACTGACTACTGCACTAGCTAAGTGTGATGCAACTTACTTAGGCCTTCTATAGGGTTTTATGGCCGAGGTAGGACAAAATTCCAGGACAGGTTTTTAGTTGGTTACTCATGGAATCTTCTAGGAGCTTCTCCTGTGCCACTTGCCTCTCTGAATTCGCCCAAGGATGACCAAGGGAATTAAGAAACCATCTCCAATTCCCCTCTCTTGTGGAACCAATTTCAACAAATGGAATGAAAATCATCAATTCCCATGGATGACTCACACCCTTGCAAATATCTATAAAAGGATCTCCCATCCAAGAGATCAAAGGGATGAATTGTTGTGAATTGTAAGGAAGTGCTAATATTTTCAGTATTGAGGAGAAAGTATTGTATTGTTGGTGTGTTCTTACTAATTCATGAGGTGAAGAAGGATTGAAGTTGGGAGGATGGCGCTGGGTCAGACAACTGGGTTGTAATATTCCTTGTTATTAATAAAGTTCTTTGAGATTTTTCCCAATTGATTGTGTCAATTGTAAATGCTTTCAATTGTTCATTATATTTCTGATTCTATAATGTTTATGCTGTAATAGATCACGATGCTTTGACAGGTCTTTGTTTCTGTAACTGTGCAGGTACTCTCCAAGCGTGTTAAGTACGGGGAGGAGTTACGGGATCAACCAAAGGAGAAGAAGATCAAGCGAGGGATCAAGTGAAAGACATAGGTTGGTCATTTATCATCTCATTCTTCTCTATTACTCATAGGAAATCTTTCGAATTGCTTTAACTGTTTTTTCTAGGGTAGCTACCAAACCTAGAGGGCTAACATTCTTTAGGAATACTAGTTTTCCCAAAAATAAATTGGTGACTCCATTGGGGAAACTAGATGTTTGTTTGTTGTTATTTGTTGAATTATATAAACTATAGACAAAGCCTGAAGCTAGACATTAAGCCTTCGAACCGCTCTTGCTATGCAATTGCGTAGTCGATAAATGCTACTTTAGTCAATCTTTGGTTTAGTTTATGTATTGAACATCTGACTTACAAACACATCTAGATGCCCTTTTGGTAGCTCAGTAACCTCTTAGGACATCCCATCATACTTTTCTCATTATTGTTCACCAAAACCAAGCTTGATTTCTTTTAAAACTCCTGCAATTTCACCAAAACACTTTCATAAATCGCTCCCTGGACCATCGCACTATCTTCCACTGTAACTCAATATGCATCTCACTTCCTGAATGGGCAAAGTGAGATGCATCTCACCCTCTCCAAAGGCCGGGTGCGATGACTGACTGAACTCAATTTCCCATCTAGGAATTGAGGATTTGTGGCTAGTTTTCAGTTTTGTTTGGTTATTTTCAGAGTATGAATAATGTCACCTTACTAAAGCCACTTACATCACTCAAATCAGTCTCAATTTAGATTAGGATTAGTAAATGTTTGGTGTATTTGTTTCTCATTTACAATCCATTGTCAAATAGTGGTGTTAGTCGATTTGTCGTTTCGATAGAAAAAGTTTCATAAAATTGTCGTTTTTGTCAAAAAAGTGAAGTGTCGTAAATTATTCCTTCCTTTGATAATCGATTAAACTATTTTTTATGCGTTTGATTTGACTTGTTCCATTCAAAGTGTCGAAAGAATATTTCTTCAATCTTGAAAGTGTCGTTTTGAGTCTTCCTTTCTCTCTTTGAAGAAAAATTATTGAAAATAGTCATTTTGAGCGAAATATTTTGAATCATTACTGCATTTATTTTTCCTTCTTGAATCATTCACATTAAGGGAGATGAAAACAAATACATGCATTTTGCATTGTGCATATTAAGGTTTGTGAATGCTTGATAGGAATAGCAAGGGAAATTTCAATAGATGTGCTCTCTGCTCTTTATTAAAGATCTGATTGCTCTATCCTTTACTAGCTAAGGTTTTCATTGTTCAAACTAAATCAAAAGTTTGTTTATCAAGATAGTTGCATTTTAGGAATTGTGAATCACGCGGTGAACCCTCAAAGGAAAAATTTTAAGAAATATCAACTTAAAATGAACCTCAATTAATCTAATAATGCATTAGAACCTAACACAACATATCTAGAGGTGTAGGCTAGAGACGTGTTTCGGTGTCGTTAAACCTAGTGGCTATTGTTTTCATTGAAGGTTGGGTGATTCCTCCTCTTTGATGCGACAAGTGCTAGCACAGACTTGTGCTCCCCGTACCATCATGTATATATTGGGAGACCCCACTAGGCTTAAATCCTTTATCCATAGGAAACCGAGTTTTCCGCCTTATCGATCGTAATTCACTGAACACATCATTCAAGAAGATTGACTGCCGTACATAAAGTCCTTGGTCATTTCTCTTTAATTTATCACCAAGGTGTATATTGTAGTTTTATGAATGATCTGGTAAACTTTTTTGTCTAGATTCTCCAGAGTAGTCACTTTCGTTCCTTTTCAACTCCTTAAAAGAAAAGGTCCATCTAACCACTTGTCCTTTTAGCCTCATTAAAAATCGAAGTCGACTAGAGTCATCTTTAGCTTTTTCTTGACTCTTTAAAAATGAAAAAGTGAAGTTGTGTCCAAGTGTCGTTAAAATTAATTGATCGCGAATAAAATCCCTATTCCTTATTTGATCTTAGCTTGAAACATATGGTGACAAATCCAGAGTCCACCAATCAAGGAATTCCTTTTGATGGAAATCCTAGTCGTTTTTCTTCTTTTGGAAATATTGGTGCTCTTTATATCGATACATTGTCCCTTCTGAGATTTACCATTGGCTTGCCAGTCTGGTTTTTTCAACCTCCTTGGTTCAAAATGTCGTGATTTCTCCGCAATCGAGTACACCTCCAACTGGACAAAATCAACCTCCAATTGATCCTTTAGTTGACACTTTTCCCTCTTCCTTGTTTGTTTCTTCCTCCCCTTCCACTTGGTGAAAGTATTGGTACTAGTAACCATGTGGCTAAGAAGAAGAAGAAAGGGAATAAGAAGAAGAAGAAGCAAATTCAGCAAAGGGACAACCAAGCAACCATTGCTTTGAATACAAGATCTGATGATAAACTGCTCCTTAAGCCTCACAAAGTTTGATGTCCATGCAAAATTTGTGTTGGAAACCATATTCTTCTAAATTGTCTCGATATTCCTCAGATCCTGGAAGAGTGGTCTTCCCATTCACATCATCCCGTGTCATCAAATACTGGAGATCATGTTGGTGACACACCATCAACTAGTGATAGTAAAGTTCATGGAAAGAAGGGAAAAATCAAGCTTCCATGTAGGTTATGTGAAGGGAATCACTCCATTCACCTTTGTCCCTATCTGGATGAAGCCAAGAAAGTGTTGGATAACCATCCTACTTCCTCGTAATGACTTCCATCTGGTTACGCGAAACTTTCCCTAAATCCTTTTCTAGTTGATGAACTGACTGACCAAAATCAACTGTCGGTTGAAACCACTCTCCCTGAAAGTGAATCCTATGAGTCTATACCCAATCCAAATCAACAGGTCGAGGTAACGGTTGACTCGATTTCACCTTCAGTAAATCGTACCTTTCTCGAAGAGAGTGAATATGATTCCATTCCAGTTCTTTTTGTTTCTTCAAATTCAAATGAGCTTGGGGGCAATCCACCTATTCCATCAAGACAGAAGGAAAATCCTCCAGTTCTCATAACTCAAGGGGTTAATTCTCCCATTTCTATGGTATCCCCTCCAAGTAGTCTAGTCACTTCCTTTGATTGGAATCAACTGGCAGGATTATGCCTTCCTTCTTATGTGCCTTTCCAGATCATAGTACAGGTTTGTAATATGATTGTATCTGGCACTATTATAGACGAGGGTGCATCAGTGAGTATCCTTTCCTCACCTGCTTGAAAAGTGCTTGGTTCGCTGCCTGTTTGTTATGGGGAAATCTATTGTCCACTCGAAGCTACTAGTCCCACTAAGACGGGTAGCTATATTAGAAAAAAGCAAACCAAAACTACTTTCGCTTTCCTTTATGAGAAATAGATAAGAGGGGAAGAAAGGACACCAACCTCAGCCTTGCACTTGACTCCTCTCCTTTCTGACAGATGTTTGTCGCTTCCTTGCTTCAGAGAGCACCTGTAGAGTCAAAGCAGCATAACACTATCGGAGTACAGAGATCTACAATCATAAACAATATAGGACCAGATATATATTGACCACACAAATGCATATATCATCAAACATACAAGAATGTGGAGGAAAACTTTAATAAATTTATTAATATCAAGAATATCAAAGAGGATTGCAACCCGTTGTTCTGACCCAACGTCATCCTCCTAGCATGAAAGCCCTTCTTCACCACATGAAAATCTTAGATCACCCAACACTATGATATTTCACCAAGAAACCAACAACACTTCCTTACAAAATACAAGATTCCAACCTATGGATTTCTGTGATGAGGGATCCATATATAGATGTTAGTAGGGGGTGAGTCAGCTGTTGGGTTTTTGATTAGTGTCCTCTTTTTGATAGTTCTTGGTTCCACTTGGAGATTCAGGATCTCTTACTCATCCCTAGGCGAATTCAGAGAACCAATATGTTTGCAGGGGGGTGAGTCAGCTACTGGGTTTTTGATTAGTGTCCTCTCTCTAATATTTCTTGGTTCCACTTGGCGATTTAGGATCTCTTACTCATCCCTCGGCGAATTTAGAGAAGCAAGTGTAACGGGAGAAGTTCTGGAAGATTCCATGATCATCCACCTTGCAAATTGTCTCTGCCATTTGTCTACTCTCACTCATCGCACCCTACAGAAGGGATTTCAGTATGCATCGCACTTTTTGCACTGAGTAGGTGAGATGCATCGCACCCTTAGCACTGAGTAGCCTGTATGGTCCAGTTTGGACCAGTTCTGAGCAGTTTTCATGGAGAACTTCTGGGAGATGATGTAATCAGCTGACCTTGCTCCTTTAGGGTGTGAAGCAACACCTTTAGGGACTTAGAAGCCCTTGGTTTATGGACATATATGATTGGGGTCGCAATGCCCAAAAATTTCTATAACAGTTTCCCCCTAAAGGATGAGGTCGTTAATCTTTTGATGTCGGGTGAAATGCTTTATCTTGAGGATCCCAGGTTTTTCAAACTGGAAGGTGACCTATAATAAGATATAATACAATACATTATCTTGATAATATTTTTCATGATCTAGCTGAGGCGGGCATTCCCATGCTCAACTTTATAAATTCATTTTCATGTACATAGGATAGACAACCATCTGTGTAGCAGACTGATGATTCGGACGGATTCATCATCCTTTGATTTAGATGATCATCTGTTCGGAAATGATGTATATTTGATGTATTTATATTCCTGAATATATCACAGCCTGGATGGATGAAACTAGATCCGGAGTCTTCAAACTCGTTCAATCTTCACTCGGAGTACAAGTCGATCCATGTGAAATATGTTCTGGAGTCGAACATGGAAATACATCGCCTGATTACCAGCTAATGATGTAAGATGTTAACAGGCACGAGAGGAGTCATCGATAATGATGATGAACCTCAAGGTATGACAGTACAATTCATGTGGTGCAAAAATGGGACTTGGCATCGAACAACACATAAAATCTTTCGGTCGAAGGCCATTGATGTAAACCTGTTGCTGGAAGTGAGAAACTTGCCATTGAGGCATGCAAGCTTCAAAGTACTGAAAGGGTTGTTCCTATGTAGACCTCTCTGACAATGAGCTGATGTCAACGAGAAGGGACCCGTCGTAGGAGGGCCTTAATGACTCCCACATCTATGACACGGAACAGAGCAAATGATTTTGTGGAGGTGAAAACAATTTGATGATACAAGGTGTAGGGTGGCGGTCATGAAAGAATGGAGGGTGAATGTATTGTAGTGGATGAGACACGGGTGAATTCTCTGAGTGACTTCTCTTGAACATACCAGCGACACTGAAATGGATTGGTAGCATTTACCCCAAATATGGATGGTGATATGGACCAATGGTAATATGACCGGTGAACGGAATAACCCAACCCGACTCAGACATGGAGCTAAAGTGTCATGTTCAAGAGCGACTTGCTATCAATGAAGTTTCTTCAAGTTTTCTTCCCAATTTTCCCCAGTCATTCCTGACTAGTACCTCTTTATTTTTATCAAGCTTGAGGAGGATAACATATGCTTGTTCTATAATTTTCCCTTTGGGTGAACCCGTCGCTATGTTTTAACGAGCCTAGTGACAGTGAAACTCGTTCTTGTCTATATGGACAAGTTTGTCGCTATTG
>APFE030795053.1:16849-42415 GCA_000404065.3 Pinus taeda
TGACAGTGAAACTCGTTCTTGTCTATATGGACAAGTTTGTCGCTATTGATTTTAACGAGTTTAACGACAATGATAACTTGGTCCTTTTTCAATTTTAGAGAGTCTGAAAAGGGACGGAAAGGAAACTCCGATAATCCTTTTTCACATATAATCCCTTAAGTCCGAAAAAGTATAAAATAATACGAAAGGTATGAATTTTCGATAGTTTTAACGAGCCGAACAAAACAAGCGCTCAATCTTTTTGTGTAATAATCCCTCAGGTCCAAAAATATTGAAATCTAGAGGAGGGATAGAACTTCCAGTAGCTTTAACGAGCTGGAGAGGCCAATTGCTCGACAATCTTTTTATATTTTACGAGTCAGATGAAAAGAGCTTAAAGGAGACTCGTTTTTTGAGGAACAAGTGATAATTTCGGGTAGCATCTGATTCCAGGTAAGGTTTGGAATTTCCCAATCATGGCAGTGTCACAAGGATGGCTAACAAGATCACTCATCGCAGATGTTCATCAAAAAGTGTAAACAATCAAATGGAGGCGCATGATCGGCTAAACTAGAGTGGAGCTGATGATGAGAACACGACCAAGGCTCAAAAGCTGATTATAATGCATTCACAATGGTTATTTACCAAAGATTGGTTCATTTTTTAATGAGCTTAAACTATGGGGGAAACATTTGCTCATTGCTTACGTTTAATTTTTAACGATCTTGAACTTCAGATAAAAATTGCTTGTGATAATGGTCATTGATTATTTGATTCACCATTAGCACTTTGTTCTTTCAATGGTCATACTACCTGTTCAATTACTTCATCAAATCGATTAGAAATGAAAACACATGTTTGAAAAATGAGTTAAAACACTAATACGTCACTCGAATTACGTGAAAAGTAATTTAAAAGTGGTTTTTAGCTCTCATTTTGCCATTTCATTTTAACTTTGGTCTATTGGAGCCTTGGAGGTGTTTCCCCCTTGATTTTCACTAGCTGATTCCAGGAGATTCTGTGGATGATTCTCGGCACCGTCTGGACCAGGTAAGAGCTAAGCCTGAGCTCTTCAGTTGTATTCCTTCCTTTTTGAATTATGAGCATGTTTCCTTGTTTTCCTGAGCCCCTAGGGTTTGAAAAATTCGCCCTGGCTCCATCGCACCCTTCCTATATCGAAAGGTGCAATGCATACTGGCCTAGCCATTGGCTAGTCAGTATGCATCTCACCCATTACTCTGCTGGGGTGTGATGGGCGCAAGGAGGGAAATGTTTGCACTGATTTCTCATGAAATTTTTGCCTGTTTTTTGCTAAATCAGGACCCTAACTCTTCTCTTGTTTGTTTTTTAGAGATTCATCGGAGCAAAATTGTTGTTACATGGTGAGAACGTGAGCATGAAGAAGAGGACATGGTTGCCTTACATGATCTGGGTACGGTAACTGCATTGCGGAACTGTGGACTGCTCAAGTTTTTCCATATCTCTAGCATGAGGCAACAAATCAAATTGTTGCAATATTTTCTCGATGCATAGGATCCTACTGACCAGGTGTTCCAGATTAGAGGCAAATCCATCCCCTTGACTGTTGTGGACATCTATTTTTTGACCGGTTTATCGAGGCGTGGTGCCCCTCTCTCATTATCAAGTTCCGCCCATGGGGGTGAATCCGTGAGAGATTACATTCGCCGGCACTACAAAGAGGGATCTTAGCCAAGTAGGGACGACAAGATTAACATCCGAGATGTCATTGACCGGTCCTTGAGGACCATTTTGTTCACTTTTGCTAGACTGGCTGTTAGTGTGGCTCTTCACGTGGCTAACAAGTCCTATATGCAGTACGCCTTGGAATGCCTCGAACCAAAGGTGTTCAACTGGTGTGATGTAGTACTCCCTGTGATGAAAGAACAATTGACCAAGGTGAAAAGCGGAAGATCCAAGAATTTTGGCTATGGTTCTATTTTGAGCGCTTTCGCCTTGGAAAAGATCCCATTGATGCAGCCGCAGTACATTTCACTTGGTTTACCTCCATCGACTAAGCCACAGATGCAGAGATGGGTTGTCCTCATGGCCCGTCATGCTGGTCAGTCCTAGATTTCTTTCTCTGATACCTTCTTTGAGTGGTTCAACCATCAGGAGATGGTTTATGCTGAGTGTCCATATGCTGGTATGGATTTCCGGGGTGACTCTGATTTGGTGTTGCCGGCTGGTGAGCAGTGGGGTGCTATAGGTAAATTCTCTAACCATATCTTTGTTTATTGTTTCATGATGTTCTTATGTTTTCTTTGATCAAGACTAATCAAAACTCATGTGCTTATGCAAACATTGGACCAGTTCGACCAACAGTACGCCTGAGAGCACCAGCTGTCGTTCCAGCAAGAGAGGTTGTGGGGAGGGCTATCCTTCGCGACCTTGATGTGGCCGAGACTCTTTTAGCATTGCAGGATCAGGTCAAGGGTCTCACTCTTGGTATTCCAGATGTGAGGACCAACGAGCTGCCTCTGAAGTTGCAGCGACATACCACCGACGTTCCAAGTCGATGAACTAGGCTTTTACACATGATTGCACAGGTAGTGACTTGTTATCACCAGCATCATTAGATTAGGGTGCCCCCTAGCATTTTGAGTTTTGGGTCATTTGACCGATTTTGTCTTGGTTACAGAACATTATGTATAAACCATAAATAGTTATATATATATATATTTATTTTATTTATTTATTTATTTATTTTTTTCATAGCTTTATTTTGGTTAAGTTACATGATCCTGATGCAAATATTGATGAAATTCTTCTTTTATAAATGTTGCAAATGTCTATCTAACACATAATTTGCCAATGAGTCTGTTAATGTGTTTAAATTTTTGGAAATATGTTGATATTGAATAGAATCGAACTGTCTTTCCAAAATCTTGACCCTTAGGAACATGTGATAGAGGGCTGGATTCCATACGGAGTAGATACCGATGAGTTGTAGAATGACGAGTTGTGAGTCTAGCTTGACAACAACTCAGCGTATGCCATGCATGATGGCATCAAAGAGGAGTTCTATCAATGCATTGTATTCAGCGATGTTGTTCGTTGACCGACCAATACATACCCCTTTGAAACTCACTAACTTGTCGCTTGGATCGAAGATGGCCCAGGCCGTAGAAGATAGGTTCCGCGAAATATGACTCGCTCCATTGGCATATCCAACAAATGATTCCAATAGGTTCGAATTCTGCAACAAATGCAAAAAATTGATTACCCATCTTGAGAACCTGAGGAAAGGCCCGAGATCCATTGCTTTCTATAGATCCATTCCACTAATACCATCTCAAGTTATTGGAAGGACTACCCAGCGTGGTCCCATCCCAGCGACTAATGCCTGGTTCCGTACATATTGATAAGAAAGTAAGAACTTGAATATGAATGTAGGGGCAAATCTAAAGCCAAAACAATTACCCTTGGCGAAAACAAAAATGTAACAAAAGAATAGGGGTTACCATACTAAGTGAAGCATAGTAACGCTTAAGGTACAACCCGTTGCGGGGTTGCGCCAATGGAATCCCATCATAGTCCACTAACTTGTAGGCTCCTTTTGCTAATACATGCTTAACAATATAGGGGCCCATCCATAAAGACTTGAACTTACCTGCTTCAAATTTATCGGACTCCTGGTTGTAAAGTAAGACTAGGTCACCTTTTGAGAAGACATGGGGTTTGGCATTCTTGTCAAATTGTTCCTTGACTCATTTCTTATGGGATTTGTTAGCCAAAGTGCATCACGACGGGTTTCATCCAATTGGATTAGTTCCAATAAACGAGCCTCCTCTTCTGAAGTTCCGGAGAGAAGGTTGACTGCGAGCTTGAGGGACGAGATTTCGCACTGAACCGGTAGGATCGCTTCCAGGCCATACACCAGTTGAAAGGGTGTAAACCCAGTCGCATTCCTCACCGATGTCTGGCATGCCCACAAGGCCGAGTACAGAATCAGGTGCCAACTCCTTTTATGGACTCTAATCATCCTTTGCAGCATGCACTTCAGGACCTTGTTAATTGCCTCAACTTGTCTGTTAGCTTGCGGATAATATGGAGTAGAGCTGTTGTGGGACAGTCCTAATTTTGCATCTAACTCAACCATCATGTGATTTCGAAAATGCGATCCATGATCTGTGACTATGGCCTGTGGAATGTCGAATCTGGAGACTACATGATTGAAAAAACAAAGGGCAGCCGTTTCGCCGCTATTGTTTAATGTAGGCATCGCCTCGGCCCATTTGGTAAAATAGTCTACTGCGACTATGATATACCCATGCCCCCCGGCCGAGGTGGGGTTACAAGTCATGAAATCTATGCCCCATTTGGTGAATGGCCCAATAGAAACTATTGGTTGCAGAGATGCAGGTGGTCTTCTGGTTTTACGATCAAATATTTGACAAGCATGGCAACTTCTGATTGTGTTTATGCAATCTTTGAACATTGTTATCCAGAAGTATCCTGCTCGTAAAATCTTTTGCACCATAGCATAACCAGATTGATGCCCCCCACATGCGCCTGAATGCACCTTCATAGAACTGTATTGATACCATGACGGTAGAGCGTATCACCAATGATCATGTAGTCTTTTGCTTGGTATTGAATGCATCGTTGTTTCGAGTGGGAGGTATTAGACCTATATGTTTGGGTTTGGAGATATATTATTATATCTCCATACCATTTATTACTTGACGATATCAGAAACAATGCTTCATCCACGATTGCTTCTTCGGATGTGGCATCGTTGGATGACGATGGGAGATCACATAGTAACTCCACGAAAACCAGTGCTTTCTTTGATTTGGATTTTATGAATTCCAGATGAAACTCTTGTAAAATCGCTATCTATTTTAAATATTTTCCCCCCAGCAACTGTCGTGAAAATATATAAGTCATGGGGTTGCAATCTGATAAAATGGTAGTTTTTTTGAAGAGGACATAACGTCGAAATCTCTGTATTGCTTGAATAGTTGCGAGAGCTAGCTTTTCAACATAGGAGTACTTCTTTTCCGTATCATTTAAGTATCAGCTTAAATAATATATAGGATGTTCAATTCCATTTTCTTCTTGAACTAAAACCATTGCTATGGTCGTATCTGCTGCAGCTAGATACAGGTTAAAGTCTTTTTGATAATCAGGAATGTACATTAATGATGCTTTTATCAGAGACTCCTTTAGATCATCAAAGGAAGCTTGCGCGACCTGGTCCCAAATGAAGGGTACTTCTTTTTTCAATAGACGAGTATAACCTTTAGCAAGTTTAGTGTAATTTGGAATGAACCTCCTCAGAAAGTTTGCTTTCTCTTGGAGTTTCTAAATCTGAAGCAAATTCAAAGGTGGAGGCAAATCGATGATTACCTGAACCTTACATGGGTCGAGACGAATCCCATCCTTGAGACCACAAAGCCAAGTAAACGACCATAACTGACACAAAATACACATTTGTGTCGATTGAGTTGTATTTTGTAGTGTCAGCAACGTAGAAATATCGCTCTCAAATGTTGCGGATCATCAGTCCGCTTTCGCGAATGAGTCGGAAGATCGTCGAGATATGGTTGAACGATGTTCTTGATGTGATGGAAGGCATAATTCATTTCCCTCTAAAATGTTTCCCCTGCATTCTTTAAACGAAAGGGTAGCTTGTGATATGCGAATGTGCCCCATGGACAAATAAATGCAGACTTCGACTGGTCCTGTTGGCGGATATTTATTTGATTGTACCCAAAAAATCCATCCATAAACAAAAAGATTTCACACCTGGCGCATTCATCAATTATCTAGTCAATGAAGGGTGTAGAGTAGTTGTCTTTTGGACAAGCTTGATTTACATCCCTATAATCGACACACACTCTAATCATTCCTTGTTTTGTCATTACAGGAACAATATTCGATACCCAATCGGTTAGAGGAACCGGGTAAATAAAACTAGCATGGAGAATTTTTTCAACTTCTGCCTTAATGGCAGTGGCTTTCTTGGGGTGCACCTTCCAGAGCCGTTGTCATATGAGTTTGACATCTAGATACATCTTAATTTCGTGTTCAACTATGCTCGAGCCAATGCCTAGAATTTCATCATATGAACAAGCAATGACATCTCTGAACTCCCGAAAAAGAGCATAATATACTTCTAGTTCTGAAGAAGAACAAGATTTGTCGACATGAATATTCTCTACAACATCTGTTTTGGTCGAGATGTTTATGGCGATAGTCTCTTCAATATTGGACAAGTTTCGCTCGGAATCCATCGTATTTACAACATTTGATAGAAAGTCTAAAACTAAGGGATGATCAAGGTCACTGGAACTATCTTCCTTACAATCCGGAAGATGGGAACGATGGTGGTAGTCTTCCCATGGTGCCCTGTCAATCATCATTGATTGAACAATTCCTTCATCTGTAGAATGTACTTGCAACCAAGGATCTGAACGGGTGTCATATTCCCTAGACCTATCTATACAAACACTTGATGAGCATTTATTTTGGTTTGCCTCCCATGCCGAAAACATTGATTGCTACAATATTTCTATTGGACTTGGAGGCAATACCTGTAGATGATCCATGTTAATATCATTTTTGGACATCCTTTGAATAGAAGATATCATATTGCAGGTTCCCACCGTGGCCACTTCCACCAAATTGTTTGGAGGCGGTAGGGAAAAATTCCCCATTAATGTAGGGTCTTTTAGTAGGCCTACTCCGATATTTTGAAGCGAATGAGGGCTTCCATGGATCATCAGAATGCTTCCCGTAACTTGTGAACTATTGGGGAGAAATGTTTGTTGGTTGATGACCGTAATTCCTCCTTGGAAGGGAAATGAAACCTTCCTGAAGTACGTCGACACAATGGCACCCATAGCATATATCCAAGGCCTTCCCAATAGGATGTTGTAATCAAGGTTTCTGTCGATAACTTCAACATCAATTTCTACTATTTCCCCCCCCAGTTCGACTTGCAAGTTACTCAATATCCCATATGGGTGTATGTTCATCCATCAAATGCTTTTAATGTTGTCGACGATCACGACAAGGGTGGAGATCCTAAAGTTTTCTAGAAACTCATCGACATAATACATGTACATGCCCCCTCATCAATAATTGTTTGATGAATGGTTTTGTTGAGGTTTTTTCACTTGAATAAGGAAAGCTAGTTGAGCTGGTAACTGAGGGTCATATCCTTTGTGATTTAAGGCGAAAAGATTTGAATCCATTGGGTCAATCGCACCTATCGCTGATAATAAAGCCTGCTTTTGGGAGGGGCAATTTTGCAGTACCTCAAGTGTCGACATAGCGGACGATGATTGGGCCAGATCTTCCACTATATTATAATGTTGTGTTGCTTTGGCATGAGGATTAAATGTCAACTTGTGTACTACTCCCTTTGGTGGCTTTACTGTTAGCTCAGGAATGATGGGTGGCACAACTTCAGTCGAAGTTGTTGTTGAACTACTAGGTTGATCATTATCCTTGTTGTTCGACAGTTGTGGATTCCCGTAATCTTTATTCCTTGTCGATATCAAAGCATCATTTTGCTGCTTCGAAACAGACAACATTAGTACTTGGGATAGGGACGCATTATCACTAGCAACCAGATTTGTTCCTAGATTTGGAAATGGATCAGTCAATACTGCCGAGGTTTTTGAACTCTTGAAGAATTTTCTAAGCTCACCTTTATGCGGACAATCTCTTGTCCAATGATCCTCATCACATATATAGTATGGATGACTCGGTTTCCTATCTCTAGAAGGTTTTGCAAAAGATTTTTTAGGAGACGACTCCTCGTGTTTCTTCTTCTTCCCTTTCTTTTATTTCTTGCCTCCTAGTTGCTTCGGTTCTTTGCCTTTGTCCGTCGACACAGCATTTACCTCTGAGGTGAGAAGTTCTTCATTTGCATTTTGACTTGGAACCATATGAGCCTTCTTTGATGTAGCCTTTACGGTTTTCGTGCTTGTCATACCTATCACACCATCGCCGGTATGAGAGTCTTTGTTCGATTTAGGAGGGGGAGGAATGGAGAATTTCGGTCTAGGAGCATCAAGGATTTTATCGTAGAGCGTGCCAGACTAAGTATAGATCAAGTCTAGATATTGTGCACGAGCAATAACTTGCTCTTCAGTGAAGGTAATAATGACTTAATAAACCATTCAGCTAATAGCTGATAAGGAACATATGTTTTTACCATTCTACGACGACGTTGCCACTCATGAATATGATCAGATATGTGAGTGGTTGTCATCTGTTTGAAATTGGTAAGAAGCTCTATTCTCGTTTTGTACCTTATGGGTAACTGAAAATGGGTTAAGAAGGTTGTGGCTAGGGTGTTGAAGTTATCGAATGAAGCTCTAGGCAATTCGATATACCATTTTGTTGCTAGACCAGTTAACATTCTCTGAAAAAGGTGAAGCCTTATCGAATCATTGTTGAGAGTGTTGGACGAACACCAGAGATGAAACATCATCACATGATTCGACGGGTCTTCACCCGGATTTCCATTAAATTTAGGAATATTTGACGGAAGTTTATGCGGAATCGCCGGCCACCAAGGGGCGTAAGCAATTTGATCATTTGTCAGCCGATTTAGATCCATTTACTCTAAAGTCGCCACAAAGGGCAACTGTTGATTCAGGTTTGGCGAAGCATACCCAAGATAAGACATAATTGCTTGAGCAGTCGGTCTTTGAATACTAGCATAATGCATTTGATGCTGATAACTTTGGTAAGGTTGATGGGCATAACCATTTTGATATGATTGATGTTGACCGTTTTGAATATACGGCTGCTCATTACTTGCAAAGATTTGTTGCTTGGATCCTTGGTAAGTTTGTTGGAATTGCGGTGGTTGGTACTGTACCAGCCATGGTTGTGAAGCCATGAGTTGTTGTCCAGTACTAGTTGTTTGACCAAGATGAGGGGTAATGGTCCCCATTTGAACCTGGGTGATTCCACTAGTCGGTGATTGCAGTTGTGTCGCAGGGACTAGAGGTTTTTGTATTACGACCTGAGAAACCTAAGGTTGGCATACAATAGGCAACACTTGTACTTCCGACACTGTCACAATAGCCGGCATAGTGGGGATATTCGACACAGGTAGACTTTGTTGCATTGAATATACAACTCTTGGTTGTTGAGGCAATATTGGCACCCAACCGCTGGATGTAATTCTCCTCGAGGAGACAATGAAAGGGCGTACTTCCCCCCTAACGACGACAACCCAGTGCTCAAAGAAATGATTTGCCTTTGCGGACCAGATTGCCCAAATTGATGCTGTTGCAAAGGATCAATTTACTAAGACTCAACATAAGGGATTCCAGATATTATTTCGGATGAACAAATGGGAACAGACCATACTGTCGAAACAGCCCATGGACGGATTCCATCTAGTGATTGAGAGCTAGTTGGGATAGATGGTACGCCGGTGAACATTATTGGAGTAGCGGTAAGAGGTTCCGCCACTGCTGTGTTAGATGACACAGTCCTTGATGTCGACAGTTGTTCAGACATATCTAGTCTATCCAAAAGATTTCCTAGCAATTCTGCAAGAGTTTTCAATGATGGGAGACTAATTTCTGATGAAGAAGGATATAGGGTGATCCCAGCTCCAAAATGTGATGGAGTACTAGATGGAGGATCATCCACAATCTCTTTTATAGCAATCAATCCAAGCGGAAGAGGTAGATCATCAGGTCCGTAAAATATTTCCGGTGTCGAAGAAGGTATAGATTCTACAACGACAGATGTTAGGGGAATAACACCTTCTGAATTAGTTGTAGATGGAGCTGGTTCAGGAATAGAAGTGTTTACCGTCACACTAGGATCAGTTCTAATGTCCTCTTGTAGCTGTGGAAATTCTTCTGTAGAGGCAGGGATACCAAAAATGTTTGGAGTAACTGGAGTTTCTGAGGATGTCGGAACACTTGTTCTAACCAAACCAGGGGAATTTGATCTGGTTAAACGAGTTCGCTTTGTCTAGAATAGTTTCGTTTTCGGAGTCAAAGATGGTTGACTCATAAATCTCCGCGAACGACGGGGTTTCGATTGACTTTATTCCGCGATTGCGGATTACTCGATCAACTCAAAATAAAGGGGAAAATGATTCCAAATTAAATGAATTTTAGACACTTTGACACAACTTGTTTTTTCAATTTTTAAGAGTCGAGAAAAAACAAAAGAGGACTCTAGTCACCTTCGATTTTTAATGAGCCTGAAGTGACAAGTGCTCAGATGGACCTTTTCTTTTAAGGAGTCTGGAAAGGAATGAAAGAGACTACTCTGGAAATCTAGACAGAGGGATTACCAAACCAATCACAAAATTGTAGAATACTTTTTATGGTACGGCAGTCAATCTTCCCAAATGTTGTGTTCAGTGCATTGCAGGTCGATAGAGTGGCAGACATGGCTTCCTATGGATAAAGGATATAGCCTATTGTGGTCTCCCAATATATACTCGACGGTACATGGGAGCACAAGTCCGTACTGGCACTTGTTGTCTCAAAGAGGAGGAATCACCCAACCAACAATGAAAGTGATAGTTACCAGGCTTTACGATATAGCCTAGACTTCTAAATGTTGTGTGTTAGGTTCCAAATCGTTTTTAGGTTCATTCAATTTATTTTATAGTTGATCTTTCTTGAGAAATTTGCCTTTAGGTTCACTACGTCATGTAGATATATAATTCCTAAAATGCAATATAAGATGATAAAGAGTCATTTAATCTTCTTTTTGCAATGAAAATCGTAGCTACTAAGGAGAGATAGATGATATTCTTTCATCATAGAGCAGAGGGCACACATTAGATGCACTGTCCTAAGTCAAACCAACAAGCAATATAAATGCAAATGCACATGCATGTATTTGTTTTCCGCATTCTTAATGTGTGAATGACAAAAATAATGCTGAGTACAAATCTGAATTATCTTTTCAAAGTGACAGTACTAAAAAGCTTCTCTTCAAAACGAAAGGAAGATAATGATGACACTTTACGATTTCGAATTGAAAACTGCTTTCGACACTTGAAAAACCACTAATTCAAATCAAATACAAGAGTAACAGTACAATCAACCATCAAGAAAAATCAGATTCTTTTCTTTGACTAAAAACAACACTTGCGACACCTTCAAATCAAGAAACAACAGTTCAACTACGCTACTTCTTTGCAAAAGAGAATCGTAAATGGCGCACAATACATAAAAACATTCACAATTATTTGTAAATGGAGGTGGAATAATGGAAAGGAAGGGGGTTTCCACAGAGGTATACTGATCACATATAGCAAAACTCCTGATTAGAACTGAAGAGAGTGAAGAAAAACCAAAATCTGAAGGCAAAATTAGCCTTTTCTGATCATCACACCTGTAACACAGGGAAACAGGGATTCATCCCACCTACTGCACATGGGAGGTGTGATGCATCCAGATTTCCTTGAAGAGAGGGTGCGATGGTACAGGAATGAGAATTTACTTGGTCTTTGGTCACAACTTGCAGATCAGTTCAGGAATTTAGGCCGAGAAAATGATAGTCAGTAAATAGAAATCACAGGGGCTGATCTAAAGAGGTTACTAGAGCCACCACCAGGGCAATTAGGATGTTTGCAAATCGATTGTCCAGTTTATAAACAAAACCCATAGATAGACTAAAGCAACATTGATCTACTTTTCACTTGCATAGAAAATGCAGTTCGAAGGCTAGTTGGCTTGACTTTAGGCTCTGTCTGTAAGTTTATAGAACAAAAAAATATAGAAAAGCAAAAAAGCTATTCGCTCCCTAGCCGAGTCGCCATTTTGTTATCAAGAAATCTAGTGTCCACTCGGAGCTGCTAGTCCCACTAAGATGGGTAGCTATCGTAGAAACAAACAAACCAGAACTACTTTCGCTTTCCTTTATGAGAAATAGATAAGAGGGGAACAAAGGACACCAACCTCAGTCTTGCACTTGGTTCCTTGCTTGGTTCCTCTCCCTTCTGATAGATCTTTGTCGCTTCCTTCCTCGCCTCAAAGAGCACCTGTAGAGTCAAAGCAGCATAACACTATCGAAGTATAGATATCTACAATCATAAACAATATAGGACCAGATATATATTGACCACACAAATGCATATATCATCAAACATACAAGAATTTGGAGGAAAACTTGAATATATTTATTAATATCAAGAATAGAAAAGAGGATTACAACCCGTTGTTCTAACCCAGCGTCATCCTCCCAGCATAAAAGCCCTTCTTCACCTCATGAAAAGCTTAGATCACCCAACACTATGATATTTCACCAAGAAACCAACAACACTTCCTTACAAAATACAATATTCTAGCCTCTGGACCTCTGTGATGAGGGATCCATATATATATTTTTGCAGGGGAGTGAGTCAGCTGCTAGGTTTTTGATTAGTGTCCTCTCTCTGACAGTTCTTGGTTCCACTTGGAGATTCAGGATCTCTTACTCATCCCTGGGTGAATTCAGAGAGGCAAGTGTCATGGGAGAAGTTTCTGGAAGATTCCATGATCATCCACCTTGAAAACTGTCTCTACCATTTGTCTACTCTCGCTCATCGCACCCTATAGAAGGGCTTTCTAGTATGCATCACACTTTTTGCACTGAGCAGGTGAGATGCATCACACCCTTAGCACTGAGCAGCCTCTATGGTCCAGTTGTGACCAGTTCTGAGTAGTTTTCCATGGAGAACTTCTGGGAGGTGATGTAATCAGCTGACCTTGCTCCTTTAGGGTGTGAAGCAACACTTTTAAGGACTTAGAAGCCCTTGGTTTATGGTCATATATGATTGGGGTCGCAGTGCCCAAAAATGTCTATAACACTGTTACACAAAATTTGTTGGGTTTCAACAGAGGAACCAATCGACCGTTAGGGATCCTCCCTTAGTTACCTATTACTTTGGGAGGAAAAACCGTTTATCAGAATGTGATGGTAGTCCCAGGCCCTTTAGATTACAATTTACTTCTTGGGCACGACCATGTTTATGGCATGGGAGCTATTATTTCAACACTCTTTCGAGTGATTTATTTCACGCATGAAGGCAAAATTGTCACCATCGACTAGCTTTCATTCCCGGTCCAAATATAGCCCCTAGTCAACCATCGTCCCTAAATGGTCCATTTATACCAATGGTATCATCCTTGCCACAGGTTAATTATGTGGCAACCTGTTCCTCACCTACATCAATTGACGATCAATTCAGTGATGTTGTACATCATGTACTGGGGGCATTAGAACCACATCTCTCCTTCATGACCACTTATGAGTTGTGAAGGGTCTACGTGGATATTTCATTGTCTTGTGTCAACCTCGTTTAAAAAAAAATGAAATCAAGGAATACGAGGATAATTCCTAGTCTTGTGTCAACCTCATTAAAAAATGAAACAAGGGGTTCGAGGATAGTTCTTGGTCTTGTGTCAACCTCGTTAAAAAATGAAATATGCCCATGTGGATAGTTCATTGTCTTGTGTCAACCTCGTTAAAAAAAAGAAACAAGGTTTTGAGGATGGTTTGTTGTCTTGTTTCAACCTCGTTAAAAAATGAAACAAGGAGTCTGAGGATGGTTCGTTGTCTTGTGTAAACCTCGTTAAAAAATGAAACAAGGAATATGAGGATAGTTCTTTTACTATGTCAACCTCGTCAAAAAAATGAAACAACTTCCACAAGCATAGTTCCTTGTCTTGTGTCAAGCTCATTAAAAAATGAAACAAGGAATTTTAGTAGAGTTCCTTGTCTTGTGTTAAGCTCATTAAAAAAAATAAATGAAACAAGGTCCCAAGTTGAGTCTTTGATTATATATTGTAAAATCCCAGTCGAATCTTTCACTTGATCTTGTAAAAAAACCTTCATTCCATGCACTTGATAGCCTTGAGTAGTCTACTTAGGTAAATGTAATGAAGCTTGGGGGGCATGCACCTAGTGGTATAGTTAAATTTCTCTGTAGGTTATGTGAAGGGAATCACCCCATTCACCTTTGTCTATCTGGGCGAAGCCAAATAGGTGTTAGATAACCATCCTGCTTCACCGCAGTGACTTCCATATGGTTACAAGAGATTCTCCCTTTCATCATGATAGGGGCATGCAAACCATTTTCAATCATATTTTTTTCATTTTGATCTTGTGTAAAAATGAAGTTGAATCCAAGCATAGTTTTTTCATTTTGAGCTTGTGTAAAAATGAAACTGAATCTCAGCATAGTGTTTCATTTCAAGCTTGTGTAAAAATGAAATTGAATCCAAGCATAGTTCCCTATGGTTCAAGCTTGTCTAAAAATGAACCCATTTTCAATTTTTAACCCTCGTGATTGCCATTCTATCAACCTTTTCTATCAGATGAGCCTTGGTTGTTTTCATCCCATCGCCACCATCTCTTTGGCCGATCATACGCTTTCACTTGGTTGTTTTTACCATTTTTTGAGGAACAATTGCAATGAGTGGTCTTATTAGCCAGCCTCTTCACATAAATCAACATGTTTTGAGAAGTTCCAACATCATTGGAACCAGTTACTACCCTAGACACCACTTGTTCCTAAAAATAGAGTCCCCTTTAAACTCTTTTCAGAATCTCTAAACATGAAAAGATAGTCGAGCACTTGTCTTTTAAGGCTTGTTAAAATATTGGAAACAACATCCCTCTTGTATTATTTTATCATTTTTCATACTTGAGGGATTACTTTACAAAAAATAACTTATAGAGTTTTCCTTTCATTTCTTTTCAAACTCTCTAAACATGAAAAGGACCGAGTTATCCTTGTCGTTAAACACGTTAAAATAATAGCGACAAAATTTTCCATCTAGACAAGATCGAGTTTCACTGTCGCTAAACTCGTTAAAACATCAAATAGTGACAATTTGTTTGAAAGGAGAATTAGAGAACATGCATATGTTATCCTCCTCAATCTTGACAAAAATAAAGAGGTTTTGGTCAGCAATGACTAGGGAAAAAGGGGAAAAATCTTGAAAACTCATGGTAGCAAGTCGTTCTTGAACATGACACTTCACTTCATCTCCGTGATTGAGTTGGGTTGGGTTATTTCGTTTGTCGGTCATCATACCATTGGTCTTTCATACCATCCATATTTTGGGGTTAATGCTACCAATTCATCTCAGTGTCACCGATATGTTCAAGAGAAGTCATCTAGTTAAAGTCTCATACACTGCAATACTTCCAACCTTCATTTTTCATGATCGCCATTCCTGAACCTTGTGTCATCAATTCATTTTCACTTCCAGAAATCATTTGCTTCATTTCATGTCGTAGATGTGGGATACATCAAGGCCCTCCTACGACGAGTTGCTTATTATTGAAAACAGATCATTATCCAATAAGTTGACTTAGAAACACCCTTCTAGTGCTTTGGAGCTTGCATGCAACAATGGCAAGTTTCTCTCTTCCGGCGATAGGTTTACATCAACGACCTCTGACCGAAAGATTTTGTGTGGTGTTCGACATCGGATCATGTATTCACACCACGTGAAATGTACTGTAATACCTTGAGGATCATTATCATTATTGGTGATCCCTCTCGCATCTGTTAACAACTCACATCATTGGCTGGTAATCAGGTGATGTCTTTCCATGTTCGACCTCGGGAAATCTCTTCGCATGGTTTGAATTGTACATTGAGCGAAGATTGAATGAGTTTGAAGACCCCGGATCTAGTTTCATCCATCTGGGTTGTGATATATTCAAGATACAAAAACATCAAATGTAAAAAGGCTTTATACAGATGGTCATCCTAATCATGGATTATGACTCTATATCTGTAGAATCACAAGTTTGTATCTGCAGACGACTATTTGATCTATGTACATGAAATGAAATTTATAAAGTTGAGCATGGGAATGCCTCCCTCAGCTAGTTCATGAAAAATCATATTATTATGATGTATTGTATTATAATTTATGCACGTCACCTTCCAGTTTGAAAATTTTGATCCTCATGATAAAGCATTTCACTCGACATGAACATTTACGACCTCATGCTTTAGGGGGAAATTGTTATAGACATATTTGGGCACATCAACCGAAAACTCATATTTCAATGATATTAGGGCTCATCAACCCCTAAAATGGTTTTCTTATACCCTAGAGAAGCTTAGTCATTTGAATGCTTCTTTCCACAAAAGTTCCATCTCAGAAATCATCCAGAAAAGTGCCGAAACTAAACCATATCAGAAAGCCCTGTGTTAGGGTGAGATGCATATTGACTGTTGCACTAGCTAAGTGTGATGCATCTCACTTAGGGCTTCGATAAGGTGTGATGGTTGAGGTAGGAAAAAATTTCAGGATAGTTTGTTAGTTGGTTGCTTCTCCTGTGCCACTTTCCTCTCTGAATTCGCCCAAGGATGACCAAGGGAATTAGGAAACCATATCCCCCTCTCTTGTGGAACCAATTTCATCAAATGGAATGACACTCATCAATTCCCATGGACGAATCACACCCTTGCAAACATCTATAAAAGGATATCCCATCCAAGAAATTAGAGGGCTGAATTGTTGTGAATTGTAAGGAAGTGTTGTTATTTTCAGTATTGAGGAGAGAGTATTGTATTATTGGTGTGTTCTTTCTAATTCATGAGGTGAAGAAGGATTGAAGTTGGGAGGATGTAACTGGGTCAAACAACTGGGTTATAATCTTCCTTGTTATTAATAAAGGTCTTTGAGATTTTTCCCAATTGATTGTGTCAACTGTAAATGCTTTCAATTGTTCATTATATTTATGATTCTATAATGTTTATGTTGTAATAGATCACGATGCTTTGATGGGTCTTTGTTTTTGTAACTGTGCAGGTACTCTCCAAGCATGTTAAGTATGGGGAGAAGTTACGGGATCAGCCAAAGGAGAAGGAGATCAAGCGAGGGATCAAGTGAAAAATAGAGGTTGGTCCTCTATCATCTCATTCTTATTTGTTACTCATAGGAAATCTTTCGAATTTCTTTAACTATTGTTTCTAGGGTAGTTTCCAAACTTAGAGGGCTAGCATTCTTTAGGAATGCTAGTTTTCCTAGAAACAATATGCCCTTCTTATATCTAATGAGAAGATGAAATTGTTGTAGAAAACCCATCCACCTACAATGTCTTGATTGCTGCAATTTAGTTTGTGAGTGCAAATATTGAAGTGGTTGATGATCTGTATGTATGATTTTTTCTTTGCCCGTTAGGTAATGTTCCATTTTTCACACTCTGTACTAATGCATACAAGTCTTTATCATATGTGGGATAATTAACTACTGCAGAAGTAAATGTCTCAGAATGATAACATATGGGTTTATCGTGTTGCATCAAAACTGCTCCTATGGCATAGTCATTGGCATCTATTTAAATCTCAAATGGACGTAGAAGATTTGGCAGTGCTAGTACTGGCTTTGTACTAATTTTTTCTTTTAAGGTGTCGAAGGCTTTCTGTTGGTTGCCTCCTCACTGAAACACCTTTTTCAATCTTGTTAAAGCATGTAATGGAGCTGCAATCAAAGAAAAGTTAGCAATAAACTTTCTCTAGTATTGCGCTGCTCCTAGGAAACTTCTAACCTTTGTAGCAGATTTGGGTTTAGGCCAGTTCAAAACGACTTCAACTTTAGAGGGATCTATCTTCAATTCACCACCCCCTACAATATGACCCAAATAATTGAAAGATGTTTTTCCAAACTCACATTTTTACAATTTTACATAGAGATTTTCTTTTTTAAAAACATCTAAAGTCTGCTTTACATGCTTTACATGGTCTTCCCATGTCTTACTAAAAACAAGAATGTCATCTAAATAAACAATCAAAAAATCATCAATAAAAGGCCTGAGTACATCATTCATAACTCTCATAAACATAGCAGGAGCACTAGTTAAGCCAAAAGGCATCACCAACCATTCATACAGTCCTTGCTTTATCTTGAAAGCAATCTTCCATGCATCTTGTTCTATAACTCTGACCTGATGATAGCCACTTCGTAAGTCTAACTTGGAAAAGTAAACTGCTTCTTTCAATTGATCTAATAGATCATCACTATGAGGAAGAGGATAACGATTCTTGATCGTTATTTTATTCACTGCTCTATAATCAATGAACATTCTCCACGATCCATCTTTCTTTCCCACCAGCATGATTGGAGATCCACATGGTGATGTGCTTGGTCATATAAATCCTTTTTTGAGCAACTCTTGTACGTGCTTCTTTATCTCTGCATTCTCTAAAGCGGATAACCTGTACATTCCGATGTTAGATAATGGAGCATCTTGCTGCAAATGAATATCATGTACTATTTCCCTTTTGGGTGGCAAACCTTTAGGTTCTTGAAATAGGATACCATATTCTGAAACAATTTTAACTAAATAAACTTTCTGTTTAGCATCACAACCTTCAAATACATTGGTTTTATCAAGGTTCTTTCCTTTGCAACCGTTAGTAAAAATTGCTTATATGACTTCGCAATTCTTTTCATCTGCCCTGAGTGTATGAGAGAATAGTTATTTTTGAGTTTATGAGCTCCTACAATATATTCTATTCCATCTTTAGTGAGTTGATACTTATTTTCAGCTCTATAGAAAATAGCTTTCCTATCATATAAGTAAGGACTTCCTAAAACAATACCACATATATCCAATGGAACTATATCTCACTCAACCTCATCTACAAATGTTGACCCAATAGTAAACCTAAGTTTACATTGTCTTGTTAATTGTAGCTTTGTTTTATCACATACCCAACCTAATGGATATGGCTTCTTGTGAGGTTTTGTTAGTAATCCCAACTTCTTTACAATTGTTTCAGAAATCAAGTTTACTTGTGATCCACTATCAAATAAAGTATCAATCTTTTGGTGCTTGGAAATGACTCTAATACGAAAAAGCTCATGTCTTTTCTTCTCATTATCTTCATTATCAATAGATTGTGTAGAATTACTTGTGGATGCTTCAAAATTTTTACCTTTTATACCTGTGGCTGTGACTGTTGATTCATCACCTGAGTCTGACCCCAAGTATTTTTGAATAGCAGCAACGATCTTTTTCTTCTTACCACTGAACTTCTTAGGTTTCAGCTCCAGATGCAAAGACCAGTAGTGTGCATCATCGTGTCCATTCTTTTTGCAATGAGTGCAGGAAGGTTTATCCTTCTGTATAGTGTTTGTTTTCCTCTCCTTCCATTTCAGTTTATTCTTTTCCTCGTTCTTGCTTATAGAGTGTTTATATGATCCCCCAACCTCTGGGTTCACATTCTTGCCTCTAGCTTCTAGATGTGTAGCCTGAACTGATACATCATCTAAGCTAGTGGGATTAAACATGAGAATGGTATGCTTCAAATAGCTATGCAGACCACCTATATACTTCAACAAAGTTTCAGGTGAGTCTAGAGATATGCTTAGAGTTAAAGCTCTTTTTCTAAATTCCTGGGTATAACTTTGTACACTTTAACCCTTTAATTGGCAAAGAGTTTTCCAACTCATCATTGCCTGCTACATATAAGCTAATGGATAGAATTGTTTTTTGATGGAAGAAACAAATTCATTCCAAGTAGAAACAATTTTACCATGTCCTTTCAGATTAGCTTGTGTCTTTCCTTCCCACCACACTAGTGCAGCTCCTCCAAATTGAAGGCTAGCCAATTGAATCTTTCTCCTTTCTAAATCAATGTTTTGCACCCTACAATATACATCAATCTGTCTTATCCAGTTATCTAGCTTTTCTGCATTTAGTTCTCCTTTGTCGTGTTTGGGTGTTGATGTGCTTTCACCTCAACCCTTCTTAAATTCCCGATACATCTCTTCCACCATGGCTCGCATGGCAATAAAATTGTCCATGAACTGAAATTCTAATTCCAATGGAGTTTCTTCTGCAATTCTCCTCCGAGGATAGACTCTTCCAATCTCTTGATTAGCCTCAACAAGTTCTCCTTCTCCTAGTTTGAGCTTTGACCTAGTTAGCATTCAAAATCCAACACAAGCTTGTCTAGCCTTAACAAAACCTAAAGCTCTGATACCACTTGATCTAAAAATGAGATCTTAAAACAATATTAAGGTATTATAGACTCATGTACAGGAATGCCTATATTAATTAGTGCAACGGATTGAAAATATTGTGAATAATATATACAATGAGAAGTTAGAGAAACATAACAGACACACACACATCAACAGAAAAAATAATCAAGGAATTCACCCAAAACTCTTGGGCTACATCTACTGGTCCAACTTTCAGTGGTGACCTCTCTATTATGTTTTCAAGAGCAGATTTTT
This sequence comes from Pinus taeda, assembly GCA_000404065.3. Lineage (NCBI taxonomy): Eukaryota > Viridiplantae > Streptophyta > Pinopsida > Pinales > Pinaceae > Pinus > Pinus taeda. Next base: position 37,051 of record APFE030795053.1, read on the forward strand.
ACAAATGTGAGCCCAAATAGAGTCTCAACATAATAGGGACAAACAATAGGGTTTTACTTGAATCTCTCAAGTCTTTCTGAGTACACATACTCTCCCTCTTGTTGTCTGTATTTTGTTTTCTCTTTGTCTCAGGAACTACCTACTCTGTCTTTGACATTGAGTGGCTTTTAAGCTTATCAGCGCTTGTTTGTTCGTTTCCCCTTTCGGGCTCTCTGGCTCCCGACCTCTCTCCGTTCAAATCCCCTCTGAGCATTAAACAATCATTGTGGAACACCTTCAAGTATGGTGGCCACCTGTTTTTAAACGGAAAGGACCATTGGCGCATTTGAAATCCCCAAAAAGTTGTTTCTCTGTTTACATAGAGAAATACACAGAAACGCTGAAAAATCTGCCAAAATGCTTTCTATAAAACTTCAAATATTATTTAATTTGCCCTAAAATTCCATTGGGTCCGCTTTTATATCGCTATCGCAAGTCGCAAGCCACGGGTTCCTTTGTATTTGGGTTTATAACAGAAAAACCCCAAATACAAAGAAAACCAGACAAATGGCTTCATATCAGAACTCAAAATATATATAGTCGCATCCATAAACCCTTTCGGGCACGTCTTTATCACATGTCGAATGTCCTCCTTGACCTTCGATTGTTGATTGCTCCGATCAACCTTATCGGCTATCGGTGCATCACTATCACATAGTCGCAAGTCTTTAGCATCAACCCTTACATACTTGCGATGTGATATTGCGAGTAGATATGGACCATTGATTTGCGCACTTGATCAACAACCCTCGTTTAATCGTGATTTCCATAAGGTCGCCTCTGATAGACTTCGCTTGCCACCTCCGATTGCAATATGTTGATTAGATCTAGACCGTTGATCAGTCCGATCTGACGGCTCTTGTGAAATGTTTCTTTAGCCTTCGCTTAACTCTGTTTTTCCATTTCTTCATGTTTTTCCTGTGCGATAATGTTTTCCACCATTTGTTAATGTTTTTCCCTTGCGATATTGTTTAAGTATATGAAGACTTAGAGGGTTTTAGGATCCATTTTGGATGAATTAAGGCCAAAGGTAAGTATCTTATTCACTCACTCATATGCATCATTTGATCAAAAGCTGTAAAGGTTAAGAGGTAGTTGGTTTGTAAGTAACTAGAAAGCTAGTGGATTACATACATAGGAAACTCTGTTTTCTCACAGAATTCGTTTCTTTTCTCCTCAAGCCTCACAAGCAAGATGCTCATCAAGTATATCTCATGTGAGGGTAGATACAATATCGTTTATGGCTACCATTTTAGAGAGCCTGAAGAATTAAGGTTTGGGGTAGAAACACCAGTTCACCAAAGACTTAGCATACCCTATTTTCCGATGCAATCACCCATGGACTCCAGCAGCAAAGAAAATACGGGAAATTCCCAACAGTTAGTTTGCCATGGGTGACCAGAATCCTCATTGAGGATGACCTCTAAAACCTCAAGATCCATATAACATGGTCACTATTTAGAGACTTACAAGAAAAGGATAACATCAAAACCCTCATCTACGATGTTAGTCCTTCTATCAGTAAGGAGGAGGAAAAACAAGAAGAAGATGATACAGAGCTAGATGGGGATAAGATGGATGAAGAAGTAACTAATACAAAGGATGATGTTGTAACAGAAGAGAACAGAGGCATTGAAATAAAAGGGGAAGAACAAAAGGAGGAGTCACCTAGGGTGTCTCCAGAGGTCCCTGAGTAGAAGGTAGCTGCCATCACTTCTCTCAGCACACCATTCAAGCAAAGAAGGAAAAGGAAGCAAACCCCTCTACATTTCAGAACAAGAAAGAGCAGAAACAAACAAAAGAGCTAAGTGGCTTCAAGGACAGAGAAGCAACTAAACAATCAAATCCCATGGCCCTAATCAACACCCATAATCTAATTGTGGATAATCCTCAGCTAGAACCTCGATATCTTACTTCTCAAGGGAAAGCAATTTCATATTTTGAGGACATGATTAGGCTGCTAAGAAATGATAATATACATGCCTACATAAGGAAATGGAAAACAATGCCACATAGCTTGAAGATCAGAGAATATCAGTGGGAAGAAGAAGAAAGGAAAGAAAGCTTCTATAAACAGGAAGTAGAGACCACAACAGAAACATGAGAGGTCAGAGAGGTCACCAAAGCCACTAAGTTGCTCAGAGGATGAGCAACACTTTTAGTAGGGGGTGATGATGAGCCTCATCATTGAGTAATTATATGGGCCTTAACTGACCTTAATTCACCTCCTAGCTTAGTCAAACCAACTAATCTCACAACTTATTGCATACTTTTGATTATATTTTGTTTATGAGATGAGTAGAGTTGGATATTTTGCTTTGTGGTCTAATGTGCATGTAATGCAGGAATAAAATATAAAAGAAAGGAACTATGGTAAATACCTTGGTGAAAAATCGAATGGGACAAGGGATAGGAATTGCAGGAGGTAAATCCTCCTCATTTACTACCCCTCCATTCAAATATCCCTCCATCAGCTGAAAGTACAAACAACCAAGAAAGTGAAGGTGCAAACAGCCAAAACAGGTGTACTAGAAGGCAGCCAAGCAAGTGGAAGTACAAGTTTATCTTGAGTTGGAAGCCAAGCCTCCCTACTAGAAGGCTTCGAGCTAGTGAAAGGGAAAGGACGAGTTTATCATTGAATTGGGAGTTGTGCCTCCATAATTTTGAAGGAAGTCATTAGATACTTCAAATGTATAAATAGAGAGGCTTAGGACCTCAATAGGATTCATAATTTGGATTGTAAAAACTCTGCTTTATTTCTGAGCTGAAAAGACTTGTGATAGTTTGCTCTATAATCCATGGTTTTCATAATGAAGATGAGTTTAGTTTTGAGCGATCACTGAGTTAACTCAGAGGGCTGAAGCTCTTAGGTTAGGGCCCGACCCTAGCATCCAAAGCTCCTATTTATTGTATTGTTATACTAGCATAGATTCCTTTTTTTTTGTTCATTTGCTTAATTAGATGCATTGTCATTACAACAATAGTACAGATTCATGGTTTCCTATTCATCTACTTAAGTAGTTCATTTGCATTATAGCAGTAGCATAGATTCATGGTTTGATTGTTCATTTACTTCAGTAGTTCATTTCCATTACAGAGGTTTGTTGTTTAACTGTTTATTTGTTTAAGTAGTTGCAGAGTCATTACAGTAGTGTAGAGTAGATTAGTTGTGTTTCAGTTTGCTTCATCTATGCTTTCATTCAATTAGCAAGTTAGCAAAGAAAAGATCCACAAGGTTTCGATAGGTGTCTTGACCTCACCTCCTCCCTCTAGGACATTGACGTGAGGAAGAAACCCTGCAACAACCCCAAAAACACAGGGTTTTAATTTTCACAGGGAGTTTGTTGCTTAACGTAGTCACTGGGTTCATTACATTGTTACTCTGCCCCTTTCATGATCATTTGCGCCTTCACTCTCTTCCTGTCATTCAATCTCCCTCATATCCCTTTCATTCTCCCTCAGTATGAAATACTTAGGTAGAAACAGTTACTTCACGTTTAAACGGTTTTTACCCGTAGATTGCCTTACATAGCAAAACTCGACCAATCACTACCCAATCCATTTTCAACGCTGACTTTATTCACCTTAAATCCCCACCGTCAATCTGCCTTGTTTGATCCGATTGTTATCGCACACCCACTCGCCAACTAGCTCGGTCACATCTTCACCATTGATCTGCCTTGCCAGAGCTAACGGCTATTGCGCCATATCGCACGGATTTTTATCCGACCGTTTTCCCCCTAAGGGCACACAAGAAAATTCTTTTCCTCGTGCTACGTGTCACTTGGACAGGCTAATTGCATGAAATTTTAGAAAAAATATTACAGCTTTGAGGGTGCACGATATACAACTTACCACCCTTTAAACCCGCTCCTTCATTCTTACACGTTTTCTTCTCCTGTGTTAATCTACACCATCCACTTTCCGATTAACCATGTCTGTCCATCTCTTGACTTCACCTGTCGTGATCTAATCTCAGTCGTCCATCCTATTACTTAAAACTGGTTGCCCATGTACCTATGTACCCTCCTTCGATCTGATCCTTTCACCCGCCTGATCCAAAGGCCCTTATGCACTGCTGTTGAGGGATTTTCTCCCCTAGGGCTTTTGGGTGGAAACCCTAGCAGACTGAAACTTGTCTAAACAAAGAAACACACATTCACACATCCATTATGCTATTAAAAGCAAATTCTATAGTAAGAGGGGCGTGCCTCAGGTCCTACGTTCGAGAAGTTCCTCAAGGGTCCAAACCCTTCTTCAAGTCCCTTTCGCTCCTATGTCCTGCAAAACAACCAATTCCAAAGAATACATCAGTATATGGACAAAGACTTATAAAGAAATCATCTTCATGTTATAAAAGAAGGTAATTAGTTATGAACTTTAAACAACCATTCACATATGAATTCAAACATGAACATCATAAACATAAAGAAGAAGCATATCAGGAACCAAGACGTGTTTCTTTATTATAGACAAATAGAATGTACAAAAGGAGTAATATCACCTGAGTAACCTTTCGCAGGCTCCAAGCAAAGCTTCCTTATGGATCCGTCCAGCCTCAAGCATTTAGCATATCTCCTTCCAAGACTCACTCCATGATGCCATAACTAGTGTATGAACATCAACACACAAGGAAACAATGCTTTCCTGTATAAATGGGGGAAGTGCAGAAGGCACAAGGGTCTTCAGACCTAGTCAGGGGAAAAATCTCAGTATAATAACCTTTCTCTCTCTTCTCTCCTCCCTTAGGCCTTCCCTTTGAGGTATTTTTATACCTCTCCCAAAGTAGTTTTTTAGTTGGGAGTTGGTTAGGAACAGTTGGGCCATGGGCACTAACAGGTGATCAGCAGGTAAAACCCGTGATCTCCGCCCGAAAATAAGGAGTTTTAATACATATACGTAGGTTGGGTATATGCCTACCCATGTATACATGCATTTAACTCAGGGCAATGTCACGTACAAGGAATAAAACATTGTTTTTTAAATTTTGGACCAGGTCTAGAAGGAGGAGTTTCCCTAGGCCATGAGTGCAGCATCACAAACCATAATAGTGAGATTTGGAGATATAACATATGTCCCCTAATATATGAGGTCAGAAGGGGAACATGATGGCTGAAATATATTAAGCAAGTACATGGAAAGGAAATCTGCCAAAAACCAAGGAGTACTTCACCAGAATTCAGCCTGCCAAGCCACAAAAGGAAATTAGAAAGAAACACCGTCTGAGGCGGGCATACCCATGCTCAGAGAAAGCAAAGCATGTCCGCATATCAAGTACAAGCGGACCCACTAAGTATACAAGTATAAATGACTGGAAAATACATAA
>APFE030795053.1:48333-78374 GCA_000404065.3 Pinus taeda
GATGAGGAAGTCTCTTTTTGACATTACTCATATCAAAAGTGAGAGCTAAAGAATTACTTGGATCCACTGCCCCCATTGTCAATACCAAGGCACTTCTTTGAGCAGGACATGACTGGAGAACCTCTAAAGCAGACATAGCACATGGACTCTGAGCTAGATCCTCCACAATGGAGTAATTATGGGCTACCCTAATATTAGGGTTGATAGTCGCGAGTTTAGCGGAACCTTTCGGTACCCGTGGTATAGTCTCAAGAGAAGGTCGCTCAATATGAAGTGGGTTGTTAATTTCGGGAACTGACTTACCCTTGGAAGTTTCACCTTGACCATAATCGCGTTACCGTGTGGCCACATTAGCATGAGAACCCATCATGAAAACATTTGATGACTTTTCCCCTTCCTGGTTGCCCCCTGCGGAGGTTCCAAGGTTTGAACTTGCGCCAACAAGAAATTGCTGCCCTTGGGGAAAAGGGTTGGTTAACACAACTTGGGAACTAGAAGTCCCTTGCTACCCTAACAAGTGCTGGGCATCTTCAATCTTAGGGCAAAGATGAGTTAAATGGTCTCCACTGCACAACTTGCATGGAAACTTGACTTTCTTTTTTGACTCATTTCTACCTCCACCAGCATTATTGCCGGATTTATTTGCATCAGGCTTCCCATCCTGGTTCTTTTTCTTACCTCGTCCTTTCTTCTTTCCATTGGAATTTTGATTTCCTTTGGGGTTATCAGATTGGACGACATTAATCGAAGAAGTTTGGGAAGCGGAAGGGTTAGACAATGTGACTTGGTTGTTAGAAGCAGTTTGTAAAGACAACTGCTGCAATTGATTCAACAAGTTCACCGTATTCGTGTCTACCGACTCAACAATACCATCCGCGTGGGGACCTAGTTTCGGCTTAGCTACGTCAACCTTAGACCCAGGAGCATTTGGCAAGTATTTTTGTAGGATCCCAGACTGAGAGTAGATCAACTCTAATTGTTGGGCCCTAAAAATGGCTTGCTCCTCAGAATAGACCCCTGACATGGAGACATCCTTGGAGATCTCAGGTATCAAAGACTTCAAGAACCACTCGAGACAGTACTCCGGAGGGATTTCGGCTAATGAGCCTCTTTCTCCGTCTCCATTCTTGAATATGATCAGAAATGTGAGTTGCCCTATCCTGACGAAAAGTGGCCAGTAGTTCGGTTCCGGCATCATACCGGACGGGCAACTGAAAATGGTTCAAGAAAATATTGGCTAAGTCGGCGAATGATGTAAAGCTTCCCCCAGGCAACTCGATATACCATTTAGCCGCGTTACCAGTCAAGGTGCGTTGAAATAATCTCAACCTAAACGAGTCATCGATCAGGGAGTTCGATGAGCACCATAAGTGGAACGTGGTTACATGGTCACCCGGGTCCTCACCACTCTTCCCTTCGAATTTTGGAATATCTGAAGGGAGTTTAGTTGGGACTGGAGGCCAGGCTAGATTATACTTGATTGGGTCGTTAGTTAACTTAGTGAGGTCTGGCAAGTTCAACGTTGCCAGAAACAGAAGTCTAGGAGGAGCTTGGGGATTCCACCCTGACTGGGCAGAACTCCCAAAGCTCTGAAAAGATTGGCCTGGATTTTGGAAGGCACCAGGCTGCCCGAAGTAACCAGTAGAACCCGTTGAACCAAAAGGCAAGCCTTGTGACCCATCAAAACTCGGAGTTTGACCAACTCCGGCCGTATATCCACCATACCCAACAAAGTTTCCTCCTAAAGGATTGTAAGGAGTTGATAACCCCTGATATGGATTCCAAGCCGAAGCTAGGGGAGGAATACTTCGGAATGAACTAACCGTGGTATACGGCCTATTCCCATATTGGCCGAAAATGGATTCCCAGTTCCAGCACCACTAAGCCTAGGGTTGTTCCAACCTTGGAAAGGATTACTGCTTTGTCCTACAGAAGAAAAAGGCATGGATCCTATCGTTGGGTTAGAATGTGGTATATGACCACTTTTGAATGGAAAACCTTGGAACGAAGCCAATCCACTCATCATGGACGTGGCGGCTCCGAACGGAGCTGAAGGAATGCCCTGTGAATGGGCACCAAATGGGAAGAATCCAAAATCAAAAGAATTGGTTTGGGAATTTCCACTCGTGGACGAAATGGAGGTAGACCCAACAAAAGACGTGCTAGCAAAAGATCCGAATAAAGAGATGGAGGGGATGGAAATAGTTCCTCCCCCTTGTATAGATATGGGAGTCTGCACAGTCGTAGCACTTGTAGAAGCCATGCTTCCAGTAGTGGTCATCGAAGGTAAGCCCGTAGCGTAACCTGGACTTGACGGTCTATGCGTCAGAGTCCCAACCTATTGTAATACGTCTGGATGACTAGATGGTAGGGGAGAATTCGGAGCCGCTAACGACTCTGAAAGTTATTCTACCTCTATGTTATTCTCCGCTTGTAAGCGAACTCGAGAAAGAACTGGAGTGTTCCTCTCTTGTTCCACGGAAGTACCAGGCCTTTCTTGAATACTAATGCCCCTGAGAGGAGGATCAATCCTCGATGCGTCAATCGATGTGGGACGAAACCCACTGGTATTATTACCTCTGTGCCTTCTAGGAGAAGGCTCTAAACTCGGTGGTGAAAGACCACGAAGTCTTCGAGACCGTCTAGGATATCGGTCAGCCACTTTGAATTTCTTGTTTAAAATCTAACTAAAGACTCAAAAAATTGAAAGCTAGGCCAACTAAGAGCACAGAGAACCCACTATAAAGTCCCTAAAGATACAACCAGTCAAACAACTTCCAAGTATTTCTACTTCGGGTGATTAGGACCGGACACCAAAATACGAGAAAGTGAAATAAGGGACCTTCCGAAGATAGTCTGGGATGATGAGGGCCCATGCCTATCAACGAAGGTAACAGAGGAAGTTACGCTGACCTCCTAACAACAACTTGCACCGGTGCAAGCCCCCAAGCTTTGTAAGGGTGCCCTCTATTAGTATTGTCGAGAGTGATGCAACGTTGAGCTCAGGTGCCACGGGATTCCCCTCCGCAACCACCTATGTAGTTCCCTAGGAGTAGCAATTATGGATACCAACTCGTCGCAGAAGCCAGGCATAACAGTCGTGAGGTAAGTTCGGACAAGTGAGAGAGGGGGTATCTCTCTTCCCTATCTTCACAGGCCCTCGTGCTTAACTCCCAGATCCGGAGCTTTCCTGGTCTTCCTAACTCTATTGGATTTTCTCTCGTTATTCAGACTCCTATGTTTGACGTTTAAATGGCCTTGGAGAGTTAACTCTCCACTCGCGTAATCCAAGGCCCTAAAATCCTAAAACTTGTTGGTGTATTTAACTTAAAAGAAAAAGTTCTAGTGAATTTTAGTTAGCGCTTGATTTTAAAATAGGTTGTTCTTTAAGTCAAGGGATGATGGAAGTGAAACTAGACGTGTTTTTTCAACGCAAAAGAAATTAATAAAAACCTAACTATATGCGTATGCTCTTGTCTTTGTTTTTCGATGAAGAGTAATTTCTATAGGGTTCATGGAAAACTTCTAATAAAACAAAATTTTCTTTTCTTTTCGTTAATTCACACTTCACACTCACAAAAGTTAACAAAGCTATGTATGCCTAAAGAGATGCAAATCTATCCTAATGCAATAATTATATGCTTGATGCAATATTCAAAACAACTCTAAAAGCAAGAAATGAAAGTTGCTTTGCTTATCAATTTTTTATTTTTCCACTTAGAATGTCTAGATGGAATATGAGATGCCACCATTCATTTCGTCTAAACACTAAAAACAAAATTCAAGACAAACATAAAGCACTTTCATTCACTAAAAGGAAACCAAATGAAAAACAAGTTCAAGAAAGAAAAATGAAGTCTTTCAAAAAGTTTTCTTCAAAGCAACAACAAAAGAGTATTTTCAAAAATGCTCTCAACAAAACTGAAACTTTGTGGTTGAAACAAAAAGCAACAAACACTTTTGCAAGTTGAAACCACACAGTGGATGAGAACTCAACAAAAAAATATGTGTTTAAAGATTCTCTTTAACAATCGAAAGTAGCAATGAAAGCTTTGGAAACAAAGACCAAAAAAAGATCAAAAAGACAATTTCAAGAAAGTATCAATCGACAACTTTCATGAAACAAAGAAGTGGATGGTCACAAAAAGCAGTTTTGTCAAGCAAACAAAAAGTCACCAAAAACCAAATTCAACACAAAGATTGATAACAATCTTTCTGCCCTGAAAAATCAGAGCAGCCAATATTCCAACAAGAAATCTTGCGTGCTTTTAGCAAAAAACGATTACGCTTGCAAACACAAAACAAGACCAATACTCCTTACAATCAGAGAGAAATCGGAGTAAGACGCTTGCTGTAAAACAAACAACTGATACTGAAAAAATGACTGTTTCAAACTGAATCAAACCACCAAACAAACCTTCAGAGACACAAGAATTTATAAATCTTGAAAATTGCAATATATATGCGACTGTACTTATGTGCAGATTGTGTGTATACGCGGCTGTGCCTGAGGAAACCTGCGTATACACGGGTTTACGTCAGGAAACATTCGTACGTACGCTTCTCTAACTAAGGCAAACAACGTATATGAAAGATTTCAAGAAAAATAAAAAACAAACTGAAGAAACTGGCAAAACTTAGAATTGAAGAACAGACCAGACAGTAACAACAGACCAACAAGCAACTGAGCCCTGATTGGCTTGACAAACACCCAAACTAGGAACAACAAGAGTGTTGTTCCCAGTGGAGTTGCCAATTCTGTTGAGGGATTTGCTCCCCTAGGGATTTTGGGTGGAAACCCTAGTAGACTGAAAGTTGTCTAAACAGAGAAACACACATTCACACAACCATTATGCTATTAAAAGAAAATTCTATAGTAAGAGGGGCGTACCTCAGGTCCTACTTTCGAGAAGTTGCTCAAGGGTCCAAACCCTTCTTCAAGTCCCTTTCGTTCCTTTGTCCTGCAAAACAACCAATTCCAAAGAATATAGTAGTATATGGACAAAGACTTATAAAGAAATCATCTTCATGTTATAAAAGAAGGTAGTTAGTTATGAACTTTAAACAACCATTCACATATGAATTCAAACATGAACATCATAAACATAAAGAAGAAGCATATCGGGAACCAAGGCGTGTGGTTCTTTATTATAGACAAAATAAAATGTACAAAGGAGTAATATCACCTGAGTAACCTTTCGCAGGCTCAAGAAATCTTCCTTCCGAATCCGTCCAGCCTCAGCCTTTAGCCATATCTCCTTCCAAAACTCACACCATGATTGCATAACGAGTGATGAACATCAACACAAAAGGAAAACAAGGTTTCCTGTATAAATGGGGGAAGTGTAGAAGGCACAAGGGTCTTCAAACCTGGGCAGGGGAAAAATCTCCAGTATAAAACCTTTCTCTCTTCTCTCCTCCCTTAGGCCTTCCCTTTGAGGTCTTTTTATACCTCTCCCAAAGTAGTTTTTTAGTTGGGAGTTGGTTAGGAAAAGTTGGGCCACGGGCACTAATAGGTGATCAACAGGTAAAACTCGCGATCTCCACCTGAAAATAAGGAGTTTTATATTTTTTTAAGTGTTTTAATACATATATGGGGGTTGGGTATATGCCTACCCGCGTATACATGCGTTTAACTCAGGGCAATGTCGCGTACAAGGAATAAAACACTGTTTTTAAAATTTGGACCAGGTCTGGAACGAGGGGTTTCCCTAGGCCATGAGTGCAGCATCACAAACCATAATAGTGAGATTTGGAGCTATAACAACTGCTTCTCATTACATCCTCTTTTGACCAATTTTGATCTCCGACTGTTCTTCCACTTAAACATGGACTTAGATTATTTTTCTTTGCTTACCCGTTAGTCTAGTTTTGATGCTTTACTTTTGTAACTTAGGGAACTAGCATTAGATTAGTGATTGATTTAGTAATTCTACTTAGCATAGTTGTTTAATTGGCTAGCTAGGGTCTAGTGTGAATCTAGCATTACATGATTATTTTCTTCATTACTGCAGTAGAGTAGCTCTCCCTTAGAATAGATTTTCTCTTCTTCCATCAAAATCAATCTTCTTCTAACCCTATAGAAGTCTAGCTTGGAACCCTGGGGGTCCCTTTCCAGATGAGCAATGACAACAAGCAATACCTTCACTTATACTTGTGCATATAGCACTGTCACCTCCAAGTTTCTACGAACCTTGGGTTGACAAGTAAAGCTGGTAGCCTTGGGAGTTGCAGCATTCTTGTTGTAATACCTAGGCTCATCACCTCTCCCTTTGAAAATTTTCCAAACCTTTATATTCTAATCAATCCGATTCTTAGTATTATATTTGGATAACTCATAATAGTAACTAGCTTTCCAAATAATATCGTCTAAAGTTTTAGGCTCATCAAACTTGATCCTATTTGTTAATGCTTGATGTAACCCACTAAGGTACCTTTGAATATTCACTTTTCTTCCTTGATGTAAGGTACACACCTCACTAGTTCTAAATATTTATTTGTGAACTCATCAATAGTAAGTTACCCCAACTTGAATTCATGAAATTCCTTGATCTTATTCTCATAATACGTTTCTGACATGTACTTTTTCCAAAAGTAATTTTCAAACTCATTCCACAATAGGTTTTTTCCCTAATGTATTTAACATTACTTAAGTCCTCCCACCATATATTAGCCTCACCATTTAAGTTTAAAATTGGTACCCATTGATTCTGTTGTAACACCCTCCTCCCACATATACCCAAGTAACTGGCCAACAGGGTTAAACATGTGACAAGAGGATATTATGATTCTATTCAACCTCCCATGTGAGCTTAAGGAAGTGGAATCGACAAAAACACAAATTACAGACCTTCCACATCAGCAATAGGACCCCTGAGAATGATCCCAACACTTCTAGTAACCAACCATTGGTTCTCACTGAATTTTTAGACCTCTTGATGTCTAGACGCTCCCATGCTATGGCCTTACTAGCATCCAAGAAGCTCTGTACACTCTCATGACAAGGCATGCCAACATCCAGGGAGTATTTTACTCAGTGTTGTGCCAATTTCCCTGGGATTTGAGTCACTTTTTCAGGCCCAGAGCCCAGGTCACTTCCATATAATTGAATGACAACTTCAGAACAAAGAGATAATACTGAAATGATGATGCAAAAGTAAATACTTGAATAAGCCCCTAATCGAACCCCTACTAGCCATAACATGAATTTTGTCAAACATATCACAAATATGTAATCTACAGGTGTAAACAACAAATTTAAGCATAGGGGTCTCATACTTATATGAGAATCACTATGAAGCATTGTTTCCTTATTTCATTTGCTGCATTATCATCTATTAGGCCATAGATACATTGTTCATTAATTTACAAGTTAAAACATGATGAGAGCCATACATAGCCACTATCATAAAACCTATACATAACCAACATAATGGCAATAGAAATACCAAGGAAATCATGGCCATATGATCCACATATAAACCCGTATGTTACTCATCGAAATACAAGGAGAAATAACATCGTATTGATGATGAAAAATCCAAACTCAGGATGGGACTACCACGTTCCACCCGACCATAGAATGGTTGAGTCAAATCTCTCTTTAGCCATTCACCCCCGTGCCATATTCCAAGCATGAATGTGGGACTCAATCCAAAAGAACCAACCAGGGAATCTCGAGGCTAAACCACCTCAACCTCATTAATAGAAACCAGGATTTACCCTAATCGATCCCAAATTGCTAGGCCAACACAATAAACATGTAATAATAGGAATTACTGTTATCTCCATTCGATCACTAGGCTAAACAAGCATGGATGCCACCAGATTTCTTCACCTACAATATGAGGAATTTTCATGCATCCTAGTCTCTTAGGGTTTACCGCAATCCACACCGGATCACTAGGCGCTAAACTGAGTCCCACTCTCCAGGCTTTACTGCATAACCCAACCCAGGATGACTAGGCCCAATGGAGATGAATCCACCTCTTGTATTTACCATATATCCACCATTCACCGGCAAGGATTCCTAGGCCCATCATGGAAACACAATCATGGATTTACCGCGATACATAGTTTGGCTCATGGGTTACTAGGCCAGTGGCTTTACCATGATCCATATTCTGGTTCAGGGACCACTAGGCCATGTGCTCTATCATTCGAAGATCCACCTTACTTAGCTTTGAATCCATCCAGCAATCCAACTCAAGAAAAACATGAGAACCCCATCACACCATGGCTATCCAAAAATGGCAAGGTTAGGCTGAAAACACTATCACAATGGGAAAAACCAATACCATAACAACAAAATAACCACATGCAATACCATGCATGCCAAATATAGCAAGGAAAATACACAAGAAAATCGATACTTGCAAAGAATATTGTTGTAGCTGCTTGATCCTACTATTCCTTGCTTGATCTCTACTTCCTCTTTCATTCTTTGCCTTTCTTAATCCAATGTCAAAGTGCTCCAAGAAAAATCTAAGTGTCCAAGAGTGATATAGAGAGAGAATAAGGAGAGAGCTCCAAAATTGAACTGAAAAACGGTTACAAATTGATCCTTAGAAGTCTTTTTATCAATTAAGCCTTTATTTTCTTCATTTTACATTAGTTTCCTTCATTTTCCTCCTCACATGAAGCCAATGACCTTTCACCTTACTTTTCTCCTCATTTCCATTATTTTCATAAACAAATTAGCCGAAAATGCAATTTTTCCTTTCCAAAGCCTTATTCATTGCCTTTGCTAATGTCCTTAACCACAATAAACCAATGAACACACACACTAGGATGTTTTTCCCAACATTCAACTTGGAATAAGTGACCCATCAATTGTGGTTGTTATTTTTGCCTTTACTAACTTTTATTACATGGAATTTTCACTAGGTTTGTTATAAAGACCTCCTCCTTGGGGGACACATCCTCAACATTCAACCACACCTATACCTTAGCAAACTCATTGAAAAGAAAACATACTTCCCATGGAGATTTATAACATAGCTCGATGAAATATTTGCAATGATCACCCTACTGAAAAGCAAACCAACATGATAACATAAAAACATGACCAGATAATGACATGACACCCATACCACTTATTGGAGCTTTATAACATAGCTCATGGTGGTATTTACATCCATATACATATGTACATATACCAAAACACCGTACCAAAATTGCTTTGTCTTAACTGGTAAACAATGAAGGATTCATAACCCGCATCTAATCCACCATCTCCCATGTAGCTTCATCGGGCGCAAAGTGCTTCCATTGCACTTTAACCTACTCGATTTCTTGGTTCTGGTGCATGAGCACCTTTTTCTGTAATATACACTGAGGGTCTGGATGGAATTATCCATCTGGTTCCACCTGTAACATAGACCAGTCAATCACATGATCAACATTTTTAACATACTTCTTATGCAATGACACATGGAAAACATCATGGAATTTCACTATCGAAGGCAGTGCAGTTTTACAGGATGTTGGCCCAATCCTCTCAATAATACTGAAGGGTCCACAAAACCGTGGTAGCAACTTGGCACATGATCCAATCGTAAGGATCTCTTCTTTGGTTTTATGTGTAAGTACACCTATTCCCCAACCTGGAACTCCTTTAACAACCTATTCTGATCTGCATAACTCTTCTTCCTATGATGTGTTTCCTTTAGATTCTTCTTTACAGCCTGTATCACTTGTTCCATGTCTGCCAACATGTCTGATCCAATCAACACCCTGTTAACTACATCGCTCCAACTGATGGGAGTATTACAACTCTACCCATACAACACCTCAAATGAACTCATATTCAAATATTCTTGATACCCATTGTTGTAAGCGGACTCTACCAAAGGAAGATACTCTTCCACATGTGTTGTTGATGCATCACATACATCCTCAACATGTCCTCCAATATCCTATTGACCCTCTCTATCTATCCATCAGTCTGCGGATGATAAGTTGTACTGAAGGGAAATTATGTGCCGAAACCTGCAAACAACTCCTTCCAAATCTTGGAAGTGAATTTTACATCCCTATCTAACACAATGTTCTTTGGAACTCCATTGTGTCTAACCACATCTCTGATGAATACCTGTGCTACATCACTACTTGAGAATGTAGACTTCACTAGAATGAAGTGCACAACCTTTTTCAACCTATCCATGACAACCGTGATGGAATCATGCTATCTCACTATCCTCGGAAAATCTATGAAAAAGTCCATGGAAATGCCTCCCATTTCCACTATGGATTCATAATCGACTGTAGCAGTCCACCTGGATGCTTACACTCTGCATTCACACGCTGACAATCAAAACACCTAGCCACAAACTTTGTTACGTCCTTCTTCATATTCGGCTAATAATACAATTTCTTCACTGCAGACAATGTATTCTAGTAGCTTGGGTTACTTGAATATGGTTTTGCATGAAACTCCCTCAAGATCACCTTCTTAATCTCACTATTGTCTGGCACATATATAATGTCCCTAAATCTAATCAATCCATTTGTTGTAAGGAAGTAGTCCTCATCCTGTGCACCTACATCTGTACCTGTACCATTACTAGTAAATGTGCCTATACTGCTAGATGTACATGTACCTATACCACAACCTGTACCTATACCTTGTTGTAACCACTGCATAATCTCCATATACCTGATATCTTGTTGAACTTCCTACAAGATCCTATCCTATAAGTCTTTCCCATAGGAGCTCATAGCTACTAAATTATTTTCCTATACCCGCTTGCTAAGAACATTCACCACCCTATTCTCCTTTCCCTTGATGTACCTAATCTCAAAGTCAAACTCACTCATCGTGGCCAACCATTTAGCATGCCAGACATTTAGATTTGGTTGGTCAAACAAATACCTCAACTTAATGTGATCACTCATCAGTACAAACCTCTTACCAAGAATATAGTGCCTCCACATCTTCAATGGATGTATGATCATTGCTAACTCAAGATCATGTGTCAGGTAGTTCTTCTCATGCTCATTCAGTTTTCGTGACTCGTAGCATACCACTTGTCCATCTTGCATAAGGACTCCACCATGTCCTCTCTTGTAAGAATCTGTACATACTACAAAATCCTTGTTTGGATTTGCAATATGTAACACTACTTCATGTGTCAAAAAATGCTTAAGCTACTCAAAACTAGCTTCACACTCATTTGTCCAGTTAATATTCTTACCTTTCCTCTGTAATGATGTAATATGATAAGCAATCTGCAATAATTTCTTGATGAACCTCTTGTAATAGCCGACCAACCCCATGAAATATCTCACCTCATCGAGATTCCTTGGAGCTACCCACTCCATGATGACCCATATCTTTTCTGGATCCACTGTTATGACATCCTTTCAAACAACATGTGCCATGTATTGTACCTCAGTCTGAAAGAAAATACGCTTGTTGAGCTTAGCATACAACTAATTCTCTCTCAACAACCTCATCACTACTGCTAAATGCTTGACATTATCTTCCTCATTTTTAGAATATACCAATATGTCATCAATGAACACAATAACAAACTTCTCCAAATATGGATGCAACACACTATCCATCAAGCACATAACTGTAGCTGGAGCAATAGTCAAAGCGAATGGAACTACAACAAAATCATAGTGCCCATACCTGGTCTAGAAAATTGTCTTGTCAATGTCCTCCTCTTTGATGTGTACCTGGTTGTATCCTGATCTCAAATCAATCCATGAGAACATTGCTATTCCTTTCAACTGATCAAACAAGTCATCAATCCTCGACAACATATACCTATTCTTGATTGTCACTTTATTCAACTACCTGTTACACAGTAATTTGTCACCATTGGTCACCGTCCCTGTTACCCCTGTTTTCGTACATTGGAGGATACATTCTGGGACCTGTGAGCAGTGACATAGCCTAAAAACACTTGCATTATGTTCCCCTGAGTATGTACTTCATGTTCCCTGAAGACACCTTCTGCAAATTATCCCTGAAAAAGTGCCCTTTTTCCATTGGCGCAGGTACACAGTGTCTTATCCGCGCCAATCACTGAGATCCTCAAAAAGGGGCGCACCCATTGGCGCTCTGTCCTAGAACAACACTCGCGCCAACTAAGTTTGGTAATGATTTTTGGCAAACGCGCACCCATATGTTTTTTCCTTTCAGATCATGAAGTCTTTTGAGGGAAAAAATCCATCTGATAGAGGTCGAGAGTCATCATCTATCCTTGACATCTATCCTCAGTAGCTTTTCGGAGATAATGTCGATCCACAATGGGCGTCCTGGTGCATTGAATCTTCCTCCCTTCTCCATTTATAAAAGTCTTTCCTCATGCATTAGACAAGCTAGTTCTAGGAGAGTTCTGGGAGTTCGGTAGTTAGGAGTTCTGGAGTTGTGGAGTTCTGGGAGTTCGGAGTTCTGGAGTTGGAGAGTTCTGGAGTTCTGGAGTAATGCTAGTCATGATTATGCTTGTCTGGAGTGATAGTAAGAGTCTTGAAGCATAGGGAGGTTATGCTGCCAGAATCCTGAGAGAGAGAAGGTCTATTGCAAGGCATACATAGCTGCTCGCCCAGCCAGAGAATAGGTTCAACGTCAGAACCTTGGTTGTATCTTTCTCTGCCTATTATTTATTAATAAACGATTGCCATTATGGTTCCAATCTCATTGCCTATTATGATGTTTGATTTATTTCCTTTCTGACTGAAATATAGTTGTAATTTGGTGGATTTTATGCTTGTAGTTGTCTCGGTCTTTGCATGTGTAGGTGTCCGTTCGCGAGGATCGCTAGGATTGTGACCTGCTGAAGCAAGGGAGCCAGAGGGTCAACTCTACTTCGACATTTGCGTTGGATTCCAGGTTGGTCTTCGTAATCCACCTTTTAGTATACATCTAGGAACTTGCATAGGAGCGTGAATTGATTGTTGCTATAACCATTTTGGGCTAGTGGGATCGCCTCTGTCCACAGAGGGGCCTGTTTAACAATTTGGCGACTCCGCTGGGAAGAAGCTATTTGGAGTTTGTCTTGCATGTTAGTTTTCTCTTGCTTTCCTGAGTTAATGAGCTTTCTAGGTCAGTTTTAAAATTGTTATTTGTTGTTTGATCCTTCTGAGCATTGTTGGCCCGACCCTGGTCTGTCTTGTTTATTTTTTGGGTCAGAAAACGTGGTTGGCGCGTTTTTTCCTTTGACAGTCGCGCCAGTTGGCGCATGTTGCACAATAGGAACTCGCGCCAATTCCTGAATAGCGCAAGTTGCAGATTCACAGTCGCGCCAGCTCTGTGAATTTTGCCAGTTTGTTAGTTGAAAGCTCCTTAAACTCGAATTTTTGTTTTTCTATATCTTTTGTAGCTTCTGGAAGCGTGTTAGACCTTCGTGTGACTGGTTATTACTTTTATCCTTCAGTTGTTTGCTTATTTCTATCGATTTTGTATCCTAGCCCTAGAACACCTAGTGGCTTTGCATGTCGAGCCTTCTTTGGGAAGTTGTGGTTTGATAATCCAGTCAACTTTTTGGTTGTTTTCCGCACTCATCTAGTGGTTGTCAAAGTTTGGTTTATTATGCTTCGAGTGATTCACTTGTAGCTTGTTTGGATTTACTCTTTTGAGAAATTCTTAATTTGATTTCCTTTGATCATTACTTGAAGGTTTGTCTCAGTCTCTTCGCCGGGGGGGGGGGGGGCGAAATTGGTATGGATGTTTAATCGCCTTTGAGTGTTTTTATTTTTGATCTTTGGAAATCTCCCCCAATTTTTCTGATTTTGCACTGGACTGGTTCTTAGATTTACATTAGAATCATCTTGTGTTTGAGAATTCTCTTGCATAGATCACACGTGCATAATTAGAATTCTCATTTGTGCATAGATTACATTTGCACACTTTTCAAGTGAATTGTGCATAGCTTCCTCCTTGCTTGAATTCCTTTTTGTCCTGTCGAGCTTAGATTACATAGCTCATAGATCTTAGTTTTCCTTTGATTTGGAAAACTACTTTGGTGTCTTGGGGACTTTGTTGTCTTTTCATCGAGTGATTTTATTCCTTTTGCTTGGTGTAGCTATCTCTCAAATTCACTTTAAGTGCTTTGTGCCATTGAAAAAGAATCAAACTAGTATCTTTTGCATTTAATAGTTAAAAGGAAAAGAACATTTCGTTGGTTTGTGTTTTCAAAAGAAAAGTTCCGTTTCCTTACCATTAGTTGCATTCGGTTGTTTGATTGCTTGAGTTCGTTTTGTTTGATTGAAAATTCCTAACCTTCTTATAGTTAGAATTCATCGAATGAAATGATGTTCTTTGGCATGTAGTTTGCATATAAGTAATTCTGAGAGATCATACGGTAGGACCTAAAATCAAAACTTAATTCAAGATCAACCGTAAAATAAACCAAATTTACTTAAAAACGCATTGGAACTTAACGCAAATATTCTAGAGGTCTAGGTTAGAGACGTGTTCCAGTGTCTTTAAACTTGGTAGCTTACCGTCGAGTGGTTGGGTGATTCCTCCACGGTGAAACGATAGATGCCAATACAGATTATGCTCCCACGTACCATCGCGTATATATTGGGAGACCCCTATAGGCTTACAACCTTTTATCCATAGGAAGTCGAGTCTGCCGCCTTACAAGCCGTAATGCACTGAACACAGCATTCGGGAAGATTGACTGCAGTACGGGAAGTCCTTGGTTTTCATCTGATCGCCAAGGTGTATAAGCAGTTTTACGGATTGTTTGGTAAACCTCTTGCCTAGTTCTCCAGAGTAGTCACTTTTGATCCTTTTCGGACTCCCTAAAAGAAAAGGTGTAAGTGAGCGTCTTGTCACTTCGTGCTCATTAAATATTCGAAGGAGACTAGAGTCATCTTTTTGTCCTTTTCTCGACTCTTAAAAAATGAAAAGGTCAAGATCAGTTCCTGCGTCTTAAAAATTTATTTGGCCTCGATATCATTACCTGGTTAGATCTTCTGTTTGATAGCTTGAGTAGGTTTATTTTTGCGATGGCAACTTTTCCAAGGTTCACCAACCCAAGTTCCCCTCCTGACGGGAATCCTAGTCATTCCCCTCCTCTTAGGAATGTTGGTGCTCCTTATATGGTGACGTTATCCCTTCCAGGGTTAACTGTCGGGTTGCCTGTTTGGTTGTTCTCAACCTCTTTGGTCCCTATCGTGTCGGCTGATACTCCATCAGTCCCTCCACCTGACCAACATCATGTTGAACCTAAGGTGGACCTCTCCCCTTCGACGCCTACTTCTACATCTTCTTCTCGTACTTCGCCTGGTGAAAGTCTTGATTCAAATAACTGAGTGGCTAAGAAGAAGAAGAAGAAGAAGAAGTCTCCTAAGGGAGAGGTTACAAGTACAACTGTTCCCATAAGTACACCTGAAGTCGGGCCTCCTTCCGTTCCTCCGCGGAAGGTTAAGTTTCCTTTTCGATTATGCAAGGAGGACCATCTTCTTCGCGATTGTCCTGGCATTCCCAGGATCT
Source organism: Pinus taeda (assembly GCA_000404065.3). Taxonomy (NCBI): domain Eukaryota; kingdom Viridiplantae; phylum Streptophyta; class Pinopsida; order Pinales; family Pinaceae; genus Pinus; species Pinus taeda. Next base: position 63,791 of record APFE030795053.1, read on the forward strand.
TAGAAGTATGCTCTTGTGATCCGGCCTGCCCCTCATCGTCCACTGAGGCTCACGGCGATGTTACCTCATCAGTTGGGAATGGCAAGGGAAAAGGGAAGATTCGAATCCCCTGCAGACTTTGTGAAGGCAATCATCCCCTTCACCTTTGTCCACTCATGGATAAAGCCTCCGCCGTCTTGGAAAGTCTCGCAGCTCCCTCACCCCAACTCCCCGTTGGATATCAACGTCTTTCTGCAGCTGCAGATCATTCGCCTCCCGACAATGAGATTGGTTCACATTCTCCTCTTGTCCAGGCCCCTCTTCTCGAACCTGGCTGTGCCCAGCCTGTTCCAGACCAACCATTGGTTGAAAAGAGTGTCGACTGGAGTTCACCTCCTGTCGACCACTCTGTTTCGGAAGAGCAACATCCCCATGTTCTTCTCGTCTCCTCGGATTCTCCTGAGCTTGATAATGGCTTTCCCATCCCAGCCTCTCCGGAGAATTCCGATTCGGTCCCTTCTGAGCAGGGGGGCAACCATATGGTTCCCCCACCAAGTAGTTCAGTCATTTCCTTCGATTGGAGTCGTTTGACTACCCCTCCCCTTCCATCCCATGTGCCTTTCTGGGTCACCGCCTATGCCTCCCATATGGCGCTGCCTGGCACTGTGTTAGATGAAGGCGCATCAGTTAGTCTTATGCCCGTTACTACTTGGCAGGCTTTGGGTTCCCCATCGCTTGTACCTGTCGCATCGAATCTCACCGCTTTTGACGGAGGAACGAGTCAACCATTAGGGATCCTTCCAAAGTTCCCTGTCACTTTGGGAGTCAAGACTGTCTATATAGACGTCTCGGTTACCCAAGGATCTTTAGACTTCAGTCTTCTCCTTGGTCGGGACTATGTGTATGCCATGGGAGCCCTTGTTTCTTCACTTTTCCGTGTGGTTTGCTTTCCACACGATGGAAGAATAGTGACAATGGATCAATTATCATTCGTTCGTCCACAAGCCCCTACGGCACAATTGTCCTTCCCTCTTGGTTCTCATCCACCAGTTGCATCTGTCAACTTTGTGGCCACCTCTCCCATGCTTATATCCAGCAATGCCGCCGTCGTGCATAGTGTCCTGGGGGAATTGGGTCCTGACTTCCAAGACATTGACCTCCCATCGGGAGTGTTAGCACTTGAGATTTCACCTAGGCTGAGATAGACAAACCTCAAAGCTACATCAAACTCGATGGATTTTTCAATAGGATGAGTTTGACCAATTAGAAACACTGATTTTAGGCTAGTAAACTGATAAGGAGGGTTGATTTAAAGTTTTTGGGGTTTTTGGTGGCAATTGGAGGGAGTGCAATTCAGGGTGCGGGGATTGAGCTCAGTTTTTGCAGGTGGGTCTTTGGGGCAAGGTAGGAGTTTGTGCTGATGCCTTTAGCTGAGATGGATGATAAAGGAGAAAAGAAGAGAAGCTAAAGAGGGCAAACAATGACTTTGAATCCTCTCTAGACAGTGGAAAACATAAATATTAAACAAAATTGAAAGCTGAGCATGGCATGCATGAATTCGAACTTTATCACTTCTTTTGTTTAATTAGCAGCAATAGAATAAGAGATGGAACACATAACACACTTACAATGACAAGTAGGAAACACACCATCAACACAATAATCCACAAGAATCCACAATGATGTCTGCAAAACCCTGGCCTTCCTTTTCCTCAAATTGCAGAGATGCAAGTAAAATATACAATAGAGTTTCTCCCTCAAGAGTCCAACCATGAAAATGAGTAAGAGAAGGCATAATATAGAAGATCTAACTCCTTTCCCCACCTCTAGGGGTCGAGCTCAGCTTCCTAGGAGCTGTTTCAACTAATTCTAAACTAATCACTAGATAATAGGCAGTCAAAACAACTTGCCTCTAAAACTTAGGAAACCTATCCATGCATTAAATATTTACCATTTACATCAAGGAAACTTCTAGAAGTGTTCAAGGAGAGTAAAAGTATCTAAGTGCCATGAAAATTACACAAAAATCCATCATTTACATGCCTCAAAAGTCAACCAAAGTAAAAACAGTGTTTTGTTCGCCGAACTGGTCAAAACAGTGAAATTTCCTTGAGTGGTCGCGCCCCTCACTTTGACTGGTCGCGCGCATTGACAGCTCTGTTTGAGGGCCTTCCCGGTGTCCAAATCAGGTGCAAGATAGCGCATTGGAAAGGTCTGTGAGTCTACTTTCAAACCCCACTAGAATTTCGGAATTTGGAGTTGATTTGACCCCTCAAAATTTCTCCCAAGGCAGCTTTCTGCAACTCAAAAAAGGGGCAGAAAGTCAAAATTTGCATGTATTTGGAGCTTTTGGGAGCCCAAATCTTCATAAAATCTGAAACCCATCCATAGACAAGTGTATTTTTGCATGAAAATTCCAAAAATGTAGAGTTTTCCCTGTTCTGAGCTGTCCCCATGACTGGTCGCGCACGGGGTGAGACCACTCAAATGGCCAAAACCTGTAAAATTTTCAAAAATCACAAATGATAAAATTTTCTCCAAATTTCTTGAAATTTGGGCTGGGAGTCCCAAATCAAGTACCATGCTCAGTCAAAGAGGCTTTGGCCGAAATTTGGAGTGGATCGGGCGTTTTCCTTCATTTTTGTGCTTTGGCCAACCGTCCTTGGAGCACCTTCGTTCTCGCCGGTATTTTTTACATTTCTTTAAAACCATGACACCTGTGCAAAAAGTGAAGGAGGTTTTTCTTCCTTGGCATGTTTTGGACAAAAACCTCTCTCAGTTTTCCAAAAACTGCTCTGAAACATCATTTGAGTGAGACTTGTCCCGATGTGTGAAACAAGGAATTTTGTCGAAATGGAGCGAAATGAAGAGGATAGGGGGCTTCTAAATTCTTGGGGAAATTTTTGGGAGTGGGGAGGGATGTTAGGAAGCAGGGGAAAGTGGAATCTCAGAGATTGAGTGAGGGGAAGGGGTCCAAAAGGGCAAAACACAGGTCAAACCTAGAAAATTGCCAGGTTGTAGCTAGAAACTAGGGTTTGTGCAAAAATGAGGATTTTGGGGGATCTGAGTGTTGGGAAGTGTATGATAAGGTACATGAAGGATAGGGGAAGGTGTATGAACATCAGGAAACAAGTTTTGTCGATGTTTTGACCATCCAAGAGAAATTGCCTTCAAAACCCTAGGAGAGGGAAATGAACTTGCCAAGGCACAACTGAAGCATGAACAAGGTGTAAAATGACTCATTAGACACTAACATGATAATGAAAACCCTATGAATGATGATAGAATCAGCTGAATAGTGACATAGATTGGCATTTGGGCAACTTTGAAAAGAGTGAGAGAAAACCCTAGACCTAATGCCTTAGTGACCAAATTTTGCTTGAAGACTCACTGAAATGACAAAATTTGACCTTGACACTCTGAGACCACTTTGTAAGAGCATATTTGATCACTGGAGGAAGGCTGGAAAGACTGACACTAACAGAAGGATTTCACCATCAAGTCCATAATAGATTTCTAGTATTTGTTCCTGAGGTAAAGGGGAAGTCTTGACAATTATAGATGTCTAAGGATTAACTCGTCGATCATTTTTCGGTATGGTAACAACTTCTTATTGTTAAACTTCAATATCCAAGTGTTCAAGTTGGGCTTCTTAAACAACTTCTAGTTCATAAGTAACTTTTGATTGAATAGTGATAGGTTCAGGATCAAATTCTGGTTGAACAAATTCAGGTTTAGAAGTAATTTCTTGTTGAACAACGTTGGGTTGAGAATCAACTTCTTGTTGGACAACTTGGGTTAACATTTCACTAGGTTCACTTCTAGTGTCCTCAGGTAATTGTGGATATTCCTCTTTAGTAACTGATGTACTAGTAATTGTAGGAGTAACTGGGGTCACAGTACTTACTGGTATAGGTGTTTCTTGTAATTCAGATGAATAACTAGAAGTTTGTGATGTAGTGGATTCACTCAAACGAGACTGCTTTTGCCAGCTAGGTGTAGCTTCAGGAGGTAAAGGCAGTTTACTCACTGTCCTCTGAGAACGATGTGGTAAAGGTTGATGTTCCTCCATGATTATTGATTGATTTTATTGCAAAAAAAAAAAAAACAAAAGGAGGGTAATCTAGGCAAAAGGATTACCAAGCAACTGTGAATTGCAATATACTGCCTTAGTAAACCAAGGACTTAACATACGTGCAAGCAATCTCCCTGAATGCTATGTTCTGTGTATCATAGTGTACAAGGCGAATGACTCGATTACCTAAGGATGGATAACAACCTAATGTAGTCCTCCCATATATACCTGAAAGTACATGGAGGCCCAATCCATGTTAGTGTTGACTAATGCGAAACTACACAGTGAGAGCATTCCTTTATACTTTTCATACTATAACATCACCCTATATACTCGAAGGTACGTGGACGAGCTACAATATACTTACGTATGTGGAATGAGGTATCACACTCGGAATGTATCATAGGCAATTAACAAGAGCTGCTATGTTTTATGATGTTGGAACATGTCTCTAGCCTAGAACCTCTAAATGTTATTCGTTAGATGACAATGTTCCATTAGGCTAATTGAGATAACTTTTAAGTTGATCTTGATTAAGAGTTTGTCTTTCAAGGTTCACCATGTGATGTCTTTGAAATTCCTAGAATGCAACTATAATGAGAAACATTCTTTTCATTTGATTTTGAACCATGAAAACCTTAACTACAAGGGATAGAGCAACCAGAATGTTTGATCAAAGAGCAAAGAGCACATCTAATGCAATTTCCCTAAATTATTCCTATAAGCACACACAAAACCTCTAATTGCATAATGCAAGTTTTTATTTTCAATTCCCTTAATGTTGAGATGAACATAAGGGAACTAATGCACATACAATCAATCAATCTTTTGCAAGAATGAAGACTTTATGACAGTTCCTTTTCAAAAGAAATGAATACTTTTACGACACTTTCTTTTCAGCAAAGATTAATTGATTATAAGCTAACTTTGACAATGAATTGATAATGATAAAGAAATCATTTAAGAAAGTCTAAACAACCAAGGCCAAAGTAGGGCTAGGAGGAAAAATACAAGTTGATTTTAGAACCACAAGAATCATTGATCTTTCAACAAACAATAAGAGAAGCAACTTTGGAAAAATCAGACCAAAGGTGGGTTTTTTAGCCTAAGAGGAATCAACGTAGTCCAGAGAGGTAGACAATGCACTGCAATGCACTTTCTCTAAGGTAGGGACTCCTACGTAGTGCACTATGTCAAGAATAATACTACGCTAGTGCTAGAGAGTCAATTCAAGGGACATTTAAGCACATTTTTTTACTAAAAACACTTCAAAAGGACTGAAATGAGATGAATAAAGCTAAGCAATGTATACTAGGGTGTGAAATGATGAGGGTAAGCCACCAAGAATGACAGTCATTCCCAAGTATGGTCGCCAATTTGTTACATGGAATTTGCATCTATGGATAAACACATCTTCCCTAGGTGGGTGACTACACCTAGAACAACAAAATGAAAGTAGTTTAACCTTTTCTTATAGAAGATAGATGAGATAGAGGAACTTTCTTGTTTCCTTTCGCTTCCTAAATCTCTTTTGAATCTCTCCCATCGCTCCCACTTGAACTAAATCTGTTCAAAAAGTACTTGCATCAAGAGAAACATAAACAAGAAACGATCAAAGCATACATGAAATATCAACTATAAAACAATGGAATCGAATACATTCAAACACATAATGATCAAAGATATGAATAATCATATGAGAAAAGGAATAAGCTCTTTATTAATGTAGAAGGACAAGTATCACCCAATATAGTTTGATCCTCTACCACTCCTCCAGCGTCAATTCAACCCTCACCACATCAAAAGCTCAACACCCCAACATCATAACATTGCTTTAGATAAACTCAATCCTCAAACTAATAGAATTTCCTTACAAACTTTAGATTCTAGCCCCTTGATCACTATGATGAGTGCTCAATTTATAGGAAATGAAGGTGGTTTTGTCATAAATGAGGGCATTGAATGGATTTCCAATCTTAGAGTTAGTTTCTATGGAGCAAGGGATGAGAGGGTAGGGGGCTAATGGATCCTTAGCCTATCTAATATTGAACTCATAGGAGGAGATAAGAGATGGGAACCTTCTAGAGTCTTTAAGAATGAAGGACTATTCCTAGAACCCTATGCAAATTTTGCTCAATCTTGCCAAACACAAGCTAAAGAGGGCCTAAGTGCACTACAGTGTAGGCCACCATGGGCCTGCCTACTCTGCAGTGCACTGTCTCAAGGCTTGGGTTGTGCCGGTATCCCAAGTAGGCTTTTCAGGAGGGCTTCAAACCATGAAACTTTCATAGAAGGAGGCATTCAATGAGTTGACTTCTCTAGGGCATGTAAGAACTAAATTAGGGTTTGATGATCCCTAAAAGTATTGATCTGAATGTTGGGAGTGGTGTGACCAAATAGACCTATAACAGCCTTCCTAAGAAAACTATGGATAATTATGGCAGGAAAAAGGAAGAAATCCTTGTCAAGAAGTTTGTTGATAGTGTTTCTAAAACTACTCAAATAGATATCCCAACCACTAGTCAACATAAAGATCCTATGACAAAACAAATCACAGATCAATCTAAACTTCCCAACTTGATTAAGATTCAAATGTCGTTCAACATTGAGAATGAACTAGCGAAATTGAAAATCCCTATTCCTCTCACAGAGTTAATGAGTAGAAACATGTACAGACCCCAAGTAATGAAAGATTTAAACATAAGGGAAAATACTGACTCTGTAAATCTGAATGATGACCTTGAACTCTTATTTGGACCGGAAGTTGAAGGCAAACCACAAAACGGTGGTGTTCCTCCATTCTATGTTAGCATGAATATTCATGACAAAATTCTCTATAATTCTATGCTAGATTTAGGTGCCTCCCACAATTTAATGCCTAAAGTTGTTATGGAGAAATTAGGACTTGATATTACTAGACCTTATAAATACTTTTATTCCTTTGATTCCTGTAAAGTTAGATGCCTAGGTCTTATCAAATACCTATGTGTTACTTTAGCTCAAATCCCTACTAAAAGCCTAGTAATGGACATAGTGGTTAAAGATATTCCACCTAAGTATGGCATGTTTTTGTCATGCTCATGAAGAGAAAAATTACAAGGTACCCTACAAATGGATATGACCTTTACTACCATACCAATCTTTGGGAAACAAAGAAGACACTATAGTGAAGCCCTGATGAAATTCATGGTGAGTAGTCAAGACAAACCTCACAACTATCCACTTTATTCTGTTCATTCAAATTTGGATTCTTTCATTCTTTATAATGATGGGGATATCAACACTCAAGTAATAAATGTTGAAACTTAAATTCCTATATTAGACCCAACCCAATCACAAATAATAGAAATAAATACTCCTCCTGAACCTCTTTGGAACATGATTTTTGATGGCTCTTGCAACAAGGATGGTGCTGGAGTAGGAATTTGGGTGTTAAAACAAGAAATAATAATGTTGAGGGTCACTCATACGAGCTTAATTTTCAATGTACCAATAACATAGCAGAGTATGAAGCCCTTATTTTAGTATTGCAGTTGTTAAAAAAGTTAGGTGCTAAAAGAATCTCCATTCAAGGGGATGCTGAATTAATTATCAAACAAATTAAAGGAGAATATTCAGCCAAACACAATAGGATGAGAGAATACAAGATGTGCTTGACTTCCTAGAAAGTTTTTCTTGAATATGACCTTTCTGCAATTCCTAGAAAACAAAACATCATTTCAAACAATCTGACTTTTTCAACCAGATCTTGTAAAAATCCCTATCCTAATCAAGAATATGCACTGGAAGTAAAACACCGACCAACTATACCTAATAACATGAGGTATTGGAAGGTATTTGGAAATGATAAATAGATTGAAAGTTTTCTGCGATCAAAAGATGAATTTCAAGATGTCAACATTGATTTGGATTCTAATGTAGATAGTCAAATTGTTAAACATTCTAATCCAAAAAGGAAATTGGATAATTTAGATGTAAATACACTCATAGATAAAATTGTAAATAAACTAGAATTGCTTGAAAGAGACACTGAAAAAGAAGAATGTGAAACACTCCAGCTTGAAGATAATGTTTTTCCTAGAGGTCTAGTTCCATTAGAATAATTATTTGATTTCAACGATGTGGCTAAAAATCCTAAGATTGAGCCCTCAGAAACAACAATTGAAGATTTTAATTTAGGTACTAAAAAAGACCCCAAAATCATAAAACTATCTAAATCAAACCCAACAGCTAAAAAACAAAAATATATTGCTTTATTCAAGGAATTTAGTGATGTTTTTGCCTAGAGCTATGAAGATATTAAAACATATGATACAGAAATCGTACAACACAAAATTCCAATTAAAGAAGATTAGAAACCCTTTAAATAAAAACTTCGTAGAATAAATCTGGTTTTGATTCCTTTAATTTAGAAGGAAATCAAAAGAATGTATGATTCTAAAATCATAGTTCCCCTTAGGTACTCAAAATGGGTTTCCAATATTGTTCCAACCAGGAAGAAAACAGGTGAAATCAGATTGTGTATAGATTTCAGAAACCTAAACAAAGTTTCCCTAAATGACAACTATCCCTTACCTAAGATGGATCATATTCTACAAAAGGTAGTTTGATCTTATAGGATTTCCTTATTAGATGGATTCTCAGGTTATAATCAGGTCTTAGTTCATCCAGAGGATTAGGAAAAAAAAACCTTTACCACTCCATGGGGTACCTTCATGTATGTGAAGATGCCTTTTGGATTAATGAATGTTGGGGCCACATTTCAAATAGCATTGGATATTGCTTTTGTTGATGAAATTGATAGATTTATTGTGATCTATCTAGATGGCATAACTATATATACTAAATTTGATGAAGAACATTTGATGCACCTAATAAGAGTTTTTGAAAAATGTAGGAGGTTTGGGATTTCACTAAATCCTAAGAAAACAATGTTTGGCCTTGAAGAGGGAAAACTTCCTGGTCATATCATGTCTAAGGAAAGTATCAAAATTGATCTTAAAAGGATTGAAGTTATTCTAAAAATAAATTGTCCAAGAAATATTAATGAAATTTAATCATTTATTGGGAGAATAAACTTCCTAAAAAGATTTATCCATAACCTTGTAGATTCCATAACTTCTTAGAAACATCACAAACATGTTAAAATGAGATTCTGAAATCAAGTGGAACCTTGAAGCTAGGCAATCATTTGACTAGGTTAAACAAACATTAACAAAGGCACCAGTCCTTATTAGTCCATATTTTACTAAAGATTTTATAATTTTTTCATTTTCTTATGAACATATTGTTGCAACTGTCCTTTTGCAGAAAAATGATGATGGATATAAACAACCCATTGATTTCTTTAGCAATGTTTGCTTGTGTTATATTCTTTCCATGACTAGCCCACGTAGTTAATCGGGGGTTAGAGGGGGGGAGGTCACAGGGAGTTTGAGGGGTACCGTAACCCCACTTTATGGGGTCCAGACCAGCACCCCAGAAAATTTTGGTTTTGGACCCTATGTTAGGTTAGGCAGACCCACCTATGGTTTTGTGCATGGTTTTTGCACACGGTTTTGGACGCGATGGTTTTCGGTCCATGGTATTAGATGCTTTGGCATGTATAAATATGTATTATAACATTGAAATGAACATAATGAAAAAATCAAGCTAGTAGTCCTAGTTTTGGGATCCAGGGGAAAATCTCTGTGTCTATGTGTTTTATGTATTGTGCTCTCACATTGTTTATTTTATGTGTTTTAGAATTCGTATGTAGGTAATTTCTGTACGGGGTTAAAACCTACATTTGGTATCGGAGTTGTTTTGGCTTCAAGGAGACGCCTTTGATGATAAGGGTTTCTCTCAGGCCTGTGGTAGACCTTGTTTAGTGGGAGATCTGTGAGATCAATTCTATTGGTGAAAGAAGATGGCGAGCAGTGGAAAGATAGAGATCAAGAAATTTAATGGTCAAATTTTTGAGTTGTGGAAACTCAATATGGAGGATCTGTTGGTGGATAAAGATCAGTGGATTGCGGTAGATCTAGGTGCTACATCAACGAGAGTGTCCGATGAAGAATGGAAGAAGTTGGATCAGAAAGCAAAGAGCACAATATGAATGTGTGTCTTAGATTCATTATTGTTGAATGTATCAGGGGAAGCTACGACGAAGTTAGGGAATTTGTACCAATCTAAGTCTTTGGTGAATAAAATGATCCTATGGAAAAAGTTGTACAACCTGAGGATGAAAGATGGAGACTCGGTGACAGAACATATGAACGCATTTAATATTGTGTAAGTCAGTTATTATCTGTTGATATTAAAATTTCAGATGAAGTTAAGTGCATCAGTTTGTTGTGTTCTCTACCAGATTCGTGGGATAGTCTGGTTATTGCAATAGGTAGTAATGCAACTACCTTGAAGTTTGATGAAATAGTCTTATCATTACTGACGGAGGAGATGAGATGGAAAAATATGGAGATCCTGAATGGTGATGCCTTGTCTGTACGAGGACGGTCCCAGAATAGAAACAAAAATAAGTCATCGAGTGGGAGATCTAAATCTAGAGGGAGATTTAAATCTCCAGGAAAACTTGTAAAGGTGGTGTGCTGGAAACGCTGAAAGGAAGGGCACTACAAAAGGGACTGTAAATCTAAAGCTCCTAATAAAGGAAATGGATCTAATGATACTCCTTCTATAGAGGCAAAAACCACCTCAGATGAAGGTGGGGATGTGTACTTGGTGTTATCACTCAGGTTGTTCCCTGCTTCCCAAAGGGAATTTGGCCGAGGTAACCACTGACCAATCTTTTAGCTACAGGTTCTAGCCTACTTGCAACCAGAGAGGGCTCTCTCTTTATATTTTAGCTTTGTTGATAACGTTTTTAGTCTAGTTATGGTGTACAGTTTTGTTTGAATTTGGTGGGTTGGTGAATTCAGATAGAACTGAGATACAGATCATAGGACAGTTTGTTCCATTGGGCAATGGAGTTGAGGTATTTGTGCTGCTGAAAGTAGATTTCTGAAGACAGAATGTTGCTGCAGAGCCAGATAGGCATGTGTGAAGCAATCTTATCAGATTTTTGATGGGATTATGGAATTAGTGAGTGAAAGGCAGTTAAGAATCTTTCACTATGCTAATAGAGAAAAATGAAATTATTGCTTAAGAGCAGTTAAGAATTCTTAAACAATTTTCACCATGACAGAATTAGTTTAGACATGAGCAATCAAGAATTCATATCCATGGCTAATCCAGAAGAAAACATATTTGGAAATAGAGATTGAACATAGGGTGTTTCAAAACAAATCCTAGGCTATTCTTTTTCTCTACTTGCTAAGATTATGAAAACATAAGAATTATGGAATACACAGAAAACACATACACAGTTAAGAGAAACTTATTGCTTCAACAAATGACACAGGAATTCTGCAACTAAATAGAGCTATTCATATCCACCTTCAGACAGCATCAGAACTGGAAATCTCCATCAGCAATTTGTATTATCAAAAAATGTCTCCATAATAGAATAGAGCTCATCAGAAAGAATTACACTACAACCCACCCTCAATACGTTATCTGAGGGGATATATATACAAAAATAGGGTACAAAATATCTCAGTAGAGAGTTATTGTGCAATAAATTGCACCACCAACTCTCTTACAAAAAGTAACTGAAAACATAAATATAGCATTTAATGCTGAGATAGCTGCTATCCTTCTGTCAGACAACTTTTGACTTTATGGCTATGGAAAGTAGGCTGTAGTTGTGCCTTTAACTCTGCATTAATTGAGCCTGCTGTCTGGGTGCATTGATGAGTCACTTGTACGGATGCTTGCTATACCTGTGTGCTGATCTGCCTGCTGACCAGTACCATGACTTGAACACTTTGATTTTTCTCAAAAAAGGCAAAAGCAAAGTGGAATTATCTGGGAAAAATCTCCAGCATTGCTTGCCACCAATTAGCTGGAGGTAGCTGATGCCTCCTCATTTTCACTAATGTTTCATCTACCTCTGTATGTCTGTAAAAGTTTGGAGGGACTTCAAACAAATGATTTATTTCATGTTCAATAAAGAACAGATTTTCTAGCTTGTCATAGAGAGACTGCCCAGAGGGAGGGCCTGTTTCCTCTGTGGAGCTGCTGGTTGCTGTTATCTGATTTTCAACATAATTGTTGATCCTTGTCATATACTGATTATATGACACCAGCTGTCCTGTGCCAGTCACTAGGCTTGGCAGTCCTTTGTCCTGTAGTATAGTCATTTTTGCTCTAAATTCATCAATCTCTGCTTTCATCTCCTGACATTTCCTCTCCAGAGTTTGAGTAAAATTCCTCAAGGTCAGTACCTTTTTGGCTGTCAGGATTGTATCTGTTCTGCTACTTATTTCTAGAGCTGCCAGTTCCTCTCTAGTGCGGTTATTGAGGAAATGTATCATTCTGGTGGCCTGCTCGGGCATTATTCCCAGGGCTTTCCTGGCTCTCTGTGTTTCCACATAAGCCACATCTATCAGCTCAACGTGCTCAAAAATTGCTTGAATGGACCTCCATTGGTCCTGTATAGATTAGCCAATTTTGGCCCAAATAATCTTCTTTATTTCTGCTAGGGTTTTACCTAGCAGCAACACTTTTTCCAGAGTTTTCACTTTGGCCTCTAGGGCCTTTATTTCTCTTTGTTTTTCTGCTACTGTCATTTTTGATTTATCATAATTGGTCTCCAGCTTGGCCAATCTATCCTTAGCATCATTTATTTCAGTGACCTGAGTCTCAAGCTCTTTAACAACTTTTGTCAACTCCTCCATGCTCATGCTGGATTCTGCTGCTGCTGTTGCTCCTGTTGCTGATGTAGCTGTGGTAGGTGCTGGAATAGCAGGAGGGACTGCTGCTGCTTGTGTGGGAGGGGCAGGTCCAAGATTTGTTGATGTTTAAGGGGACTGGGAGGCTGACTCCCCTTGCTTGTCCTGCAGTTCTTTCTCTAATTCTGCCTCCATTTGTAATATTCTTTGGTTCATTACCAGGAGCAGCTCCATAGCATCATCTACTTGCTTTTCTTGTGCAAGTTCTGCTGTTTGAGGGTGAATGGTAGGAGGCAATTTTGCCTGCCTTCTTAGTGCAACAATATCATCCTCTTTCTTCTTCATAAGGGCTCTAACACCCTTTGGGTCCTTTGGGTCATGTCCGAAATCAACTATTATGTCCTCCAGGGTCTTTATTCTATTGTCCTTTGCAGAGGAAGACAACCTTTCAAAATCAAGCTGCCTGTTTGTGTTCTTCAGGGCTTCCTTTAGCTGATGGGCCAGCATTGCCCTGTCAGCAAGTGTTGCATACACCATTTCCCCAGTCTGTTTGTGCAGCTCAATCTGATCCATGGGGTGTATGTCTTTGGAAAATACCTCCAGGTTTGTTCTGTAGTAATCTGTTGGGGTCTTTGGATGTGGGACTTTAGGCTTTAGATGGGTGAAGATCATTTTTTCTTCCTTCAGATCATAGGCAGCCATCAACCTTTGTTTTCTGGCTGGAGTTGTCTTCAAGAATTGCTCATAGAGCTGTACTCTCACCAATTCATTCTGTGCCTTGATCTCTATGAAGCCTTCTTTGACTGTAGCTGGTTTCTTGCCCTGATGTCTTGAGGAGGACACCTCTGTGGTATGCTGCTGGGCCTGTTCTAGCTGAAATGATCTAGTGGTAGTCTGCTGGCTTGTTTACCTTTCTTTGCTGTGGCTTTGTGCCCATTCTTCACTGATGTCTCCTTCTTCTGTTTCAGGGTCTATCCTCGGCCTCTTAGCCTCTAGTTGCTGTGATGACCTTGTTGGAGGTGTGACCTCCTCTCTATCTCTCTTGTTTCCTCTCTCATCATTGAGAGGAGTCTGTAAAACTGGGATTTGGGTTTGTTCAGTTTGCTGTGGAGGGGCTTGCTCTGATTTTTGATCCATTGATGTGCTGGGCTGCCCTGTTTCTACCTGTTGTTGTTCATCCATCTTCTCCTTTCCCTTTGTTGTAGTTGTTGTTGTTGGAGCTTGTTGGGTGTCCTGTACAACTGGAGCAGTAGAAGTGCCTTCTCCTGCTTGGACTAGTTGTTTGAACAAGACCTGTTGACAAGAATCCAAGTCAAGAGTTTTTTCCAAGTCCTTTACAGTCTGCTCCATTTTTTCTTCCTGAGTCAATTCCTCTACTATTGAGTCAGGTACCCATTCATCTTGGTTGGAAAAGTGTTGTATTTGTGGGTATGGGCAATGCTTATAGGCTAGCAGCCTATATTTGACCCTCCTGGCACTGATGAAACCTTCAGGGTCATAAGGGACCCACAAGAAGCTTCGTTTGAGCTTGAGCTGTTGCCCTAGTATTTGATCAACTTCTTGCCAACCATCTTTCTTGTTCATGACAAATTGTCCTAGGTGGTCTCTGAACTTTAGGTTGGATTTCTTCTTGGCACTGTGGAAGTGTGTTAGATCAGAGTTTATAAGCTGTCTGTAGTATTCCAGGGCAAATAGCCTCATGGGCACATATTTTGGGAGCCTGTAGGGACAGAGCTCACAACCATAGATTCTGATGACT
>APFE030795055.1:0-42222 GCA_000404065.3 Pinus taeda
TCCATTTTTCTTGCTAACCTGAATGCCTTCTCTAATGAATCAGGTTCCCAAAGGCGAACATCATGTTGGATATTATCCTTTAAATTCCCTATGAACACATCAATCCTATGCTCCTCTGGAATATTTTTTACCCTTTTGTTCAATTTTTGGAACTCCTCAATGTGCTCCATCATTGAACCCTTTTGTTTGAGACTTATCAATTGGCTAAAAAAAGTGTTGCTTTTTGTATCCTCATAATGCGCTGTCATTTATTCCATAAAAATTGCCCAGGTGATAATTTGTTTACGAGAGCAAAGCCATTGATACCATACAAACTGATTTGGTTCCAAATACAAAGTTGCAATACGTACCTTTTGTGTGTTTTGCACATTATTGAGATCGAAAAATTACTCCATCTGTAGTATCCATGTTGCGGGATCCTTACCATCAAACTTCCTCATATCGATTTTTGGAATATGGTGGGTCTTCGATCCAACATTAGAGTCTATAAAATCATGATTAACATTTATTTTGTTCTCATAATGAGTTTCTTTTACTACCCTTTCACCATTAGTGACCATTTCTTGTAGCAACGTATTCAAATTTATCTTCAATTCTTCCATCTTATCATCCATGCCATCCATTTTAGCGTCCATGACATTCATCTTAGCTTCCATGACATCCATCTTAGCTTCCATGCCATCCATCTTAGCTTCTACACCTTTCTTTAAACAATCCATCTTAGCTTCTATGCCTTTCTTTAAACCATCCATCTTAGCTTCTACATATTTCTTTAAAACATCCATCTTAGATTTTGTTACTTTTTATGCAAGTGACATTTGTTGCACTGGTCTCATAATTTTGATATATCATGTTGCATTTCTTCCTCTTCTTCATGAGTCATGCTATAACTTTCATGTTGCTTACTAGGTGCTTGCATTTTCTTTCCTCGGGGCATCAATTACAGATAATAATGCTTTACTATTCCCTTTGAATTCCTTCAAACTAATCTTTCAAACCAAGCTTATGCAAAAAATTTAAAAAAAAAAACTACACACCTTTTTTCACTTTGTAGGAGCTCGATATTGAATCTGATGTATCTTTGTAATTTTCGATCATCCAATTCTAAAATCGCAACCAGTAATAGCCCTCTGTGTCCTCTTTCTAATGCCACAAATCTAATCGAATTTAGATTCTCCAAGGCAGAGTTATGCACAATCTCCCAAGATGACCTGATTATAGACCTTTCCAGAAGAGCGAACTTGTATGAAGTGCCACGTGTCAGTATTTTTACCTTAGTATCTAAAAACTATACACAAGAAACTAAAGTCCGTCCTCTTTATGTAGCTTCTTACGAAATTTCAATCTAATGCTCGAAACAAAAGTTATGACGATTTTCCCAAGGTCACCTGTTTGGAATGTAATTCAGGAGTCTGCAAAAAGGACAACTTCCTCAGATAAGATCTCCGCAAATATAGTGCTAAAAGCTATGAAATTTGGACCCGAGGTTCAGTGCAATTTCGTCTCAAATGGGTTTTTTGTTTCGCTTCTGAAACGTCGCAGAAAAAAGTTATAGCGAAAATGCCACGATGACCTATTTGGAGCAGCAAAACCCTAGAATCCAAAGCTCTAATACCAAATGTTATGAAACCAGCTCACAAAAAGATAGAAAAATAGTTGAACGCCTTAGAATTCAACCTCTTCAAGGGGGAAACCTCCTTTACATTACAAAAATGAACAATTCTTCGATCATACAAATGACAAAACCTTCTTTCTATATATAGGAGTCTAAGGGGTCACAATATAACCAATCCGACCTAACCATAATAATATAAAGGCACAAAAATAACAATAGAGGGATTCTATGGGGCACAGTAATAACAATATGAGGACAATAGGGGCACAACAATATTAATAAGGGATACAACTACAATAGTAATGGGGGTATCACTAGTATTACAGGGACCTAACATTCCTCTAGAATTAAAATAGTTGGCTCTCTTATAAACACTTTAAATGAAATGTGAAAATAAGGATTCTAAAATGGATCTGTCCTCTTTTTGGAGAATTGACTAGAATTGCATCGATGCTCCTGCATCACTTATTTTTAATTGCTTAAATTTTTTGGTTATTCCCTTCTCACAGAATAGTTGGGGCGATAAAAACAACTTCATATTTTTTGGTGTCCCACCCTTCTTTGGAATAAGCTGGAAAAGAATTTCCAGAATTTCAGCACAATACAAGATATACCATTTAATCTCTACAATCAATTTAGAAATTCAGAACAGAAGCTCATATATGAATCCAAAACCTATATTGTGCACACTGCATTTACATTATAAAAATTCTTAAACAACTGAGCAATAAATAATCTTTAGGACATAGATTTATTTGACAGCTAGTTAGGGCTTAATCTTTTAAATTTTCCACTCAAAATTTTGATTTGCATTGTGACAAGAAGGCAATAGCTTCCTTTGGGAATGACACAAAAGAAAATTTAATTATTTGAGTTGGCAAAGCTTAGGGCTAAAATCTTAACACCATGTTCAAGCATCTGTGTTCTCATTGTAACTTGAGACGCCCACACTAACACCTTATCTATTCACTATTTTCTTTGGCACTCCTAAAGTCTAAAATTCATTTGGTGAAACATGGGGCTCAAAACCTCACTTCATGCTTATTAAGCATCGAGTCCCTATTTATTAGGCACCCACATTCTCCTCTATGTTTGCACCTGCATTTCCAACTTATCTCATTTATGTGAACACTCTTGACAATGCCACCAATCATTGTACAAGAGAAATGTGCAAGGTTAGCAGGAATACTCATCATGGATGGATATGACTGACACATAAGGAAAGGAAATAGGTATAAGAATATACGCCACTAAAAAAACAGTTTATATGGAAGAATAAACTATTAACAATTGCATTCTATAGTTTTCTTGGGAGAAACATCCACAGGTATGTGGCTCCATGCATGGAAGATAGGAGGTCTGTCTGGGCAGCATATCACTTAATTTTGGGTAGATATTTCCTGTTGAATATAGACGATGTCAGAGGAATACATGTTGGATGTTTTTCTGTGCTATTTGGTGAGGTTTATCTTTGTTACAGGCTGCAGGAATAGAGATTCTACAGTAGCTTGTTGCTAAGACTATTCAATGGGTATGAAGGCATGTATAAGTCCTCTCTAGGACGCATATGCCCAGGCTTGAGTGCAGATAGGTCATAATTCTTCCATGTAGTTTTGGATTGTTTCAAGATTCGTTGACGAGGAGATACCAAGCTCTAAATCAGTGATTGGGTGTCTTCTATGGATAATCACAGTAATTGAGGGAGAGGAGAACGAGGGCTGAAGCTAACAGCCCTAACCAGTGACTAGGATTACCATCAACACTTGAAGCTAATTGTGTTTGTGCCCTAACCAATATTCATAATTGCAGTATAGAAATCTCCAGCATATAGGAGGATATACTTAAAGATTGAAATCTTCTATGATCCTTGGAGATAGGGCCGAACCTCTGTAGATGCTTGATTGAAGTATTACAACCCTCATTTTAGAGGATCGTATCATTCATAAAAGAATAATTTCTCTTTGATATTCTAAGATCCCTGGAACGTTTCAGATGACATCTATGGTTTCACATCCATCTCATCCCTTTTTGGTTCATTGTATATCACTGAGCATTTAAATCCAAGTTGTTAAAGGGTATATTGAAGACAACCCATCTTGAGCATGAGTACTGGACCTTTGCTAAGAGTTTGTTAACAATTCTGAATATAAGGATCAACCTTGATTATCCTATGATGCATACTTTCTGGGAAATTTTTCAGATCAACGAGCAATATTAGATAATCAATGATTGTATTGCTCTAACTTTTGCAGCAGTTTTTTTGGGGATATATGTATATATATATGTTATCGACATAATCCGTCAGTTCTGTGAAGTCATTATGGGAGATGTATTGATCACTTGATATCTCAGGGCAATACATCCTTTATTCTTAATACCAACTCTAAGGTTCTGTTGATGCCTCAAAAATCGCTGCAACAACATCGGGGAAAACCACCTGGTCTGAACCTTAAAGGAAGCTCCTTTTCCGTTTGGTGTGGTGGCTCCAACTGGAAATAATGGGACCAGTTTCCAAATGATGGATAAATGGTGGGTTTTTCTGATATATAATGATAATGAATGAATGATTTAATCTAAAAAGTAGAAATATGAACAACTATCCTATCCCAGGAAATTTATGTGTTAGTGTAATGTTTGATAATCTTTTTTCACAAACAGGCATAGAGATGACTCTATTGGTAAAATAAGACATTTATTCATATGATAATTACTTTGTTCAAGTAGTTGAACAAAGTAATCATTAAAACATTATTACACTATTCTTTATATATCATTAACACAGGTATGATTGAAAGAATAACACTCCTTTAACATTCAATAGTGATAAGTATAAGGATTGTTGTTGAAACACATACATATATCAAATGATAGCAATATTAAACAAATGTTGATTCACATGAAATAATGAAACAAGAGCATAGATAATAGTACCATATGTTATTTGGATCACTCCTTATATCAATCGCATTCAAATTCCTTCTTCCAACTTAGAAACACTTTCACAACAAGGCAATAGTACACATCCCATCAAAGCTTTCTTCGATAAAATTCGGAATACTGGCCCAGTCTTTATAAAAAAAAATATACTAGAAGCACAATAGTGTGACTTCCAGATTTGAGTTTATACAAAAACTGAGGACCCTTTCTAAATGCATGAAAGGGATTATAAATACTAATTAGGCTAACTAATTAGAAAAATAAAATGCTATTAATTGGTACAACTAAATCATGAGTATCTTCTCAACAATAGATTTGTTAGTTGAATTGAGGCTTTTGTGATCCATAATAGTTGAAAGAATAACTTCGGCGTAAATCACATGTAGACAGACATTTGTCGATGCATTTCGAACCAACCAGTGTGGTTCATTTGTTTGCAGTCAGCAGCCTGATTCATTGTTTCGGATGATCTCCTTTTGGTTTGAGCTGGCAGATAGCAAGCATCGGTTCCAATTCTGGAGGACAAGTGAGATGAGAATGCAGTTGAGTTGAGTATGTGGCATCATGGATTTCGGGAATGATACAACCAATCACATCAGTTAAACATTTGAGGGTGGCCCTTTGACTGTATGGTTTAACTGAGAAAAACAAAAAGGTATCCCAAGTTAAACTTTGGATGTCGGCAATTAATCTTTCATTCTTCTCCAATTCTTGATTGCATGCTTGTTCCAATGCTTTAGCTGACGACAATTTCCCTAGAGTGCACTGCGAAATCATGTTAGACAGATAAAGGGTGTTATTGATTAACTCAATTAAATTACTGGTAGACAATCTGCATCTTGAGATTTGTCTCTCTGCTTTCATTAGCTATGACTGCCATTCTAGGAAAAGGATCTCTTTGTGTGACTCTAGAATTTTAGGCAGATTCGCGACTTACCCTTCACTGGTGTCTTGCCAAGCAAGAAAGTGAGTTAGAGTCTCATCGACCTGTTCCAAATCCTGCCTAACATCGACTGATTTATCAATTATTGATGCAGTAATCTCACAAAGGGGCTCAACCAGAGAAATGTTATGACATAGCAGTCTTAGTTGTGTAACCAATGCTTTGTTGATCTGGAGAGCTTCAGACCTGAAATCTGTTGGTTGTGGAAGACTTTTGAACTTTTCTACTTGATGTGATAGCTGAGCGATTTGCTCGTCTTTCGTCTTCATCATTTGTTCATTCATTGTCTTTATCCTGGCCAATGCTTTGGATAATTCTTTTTGTTTTTGTACTGTGCTTAAGTCTATTCTCTGTTTCTCCTCGAGAAATTGCTTATTTAATTGATTGTTTATCTGCTACTGTGTTTATAGTTGTTGTTCTAACTATTCAATTTTTTGTTGTCTTTCGGACACCTGTAACTGCAATGAAACAATTGTTTGGTATCTTTCCTTAAGTAGATTGCTTACTTCTGAGGCTTTATCCATAGTGGCTACCGAATAAGCTCCGGCATACTGAGAAAGTTTTGTAAGGTCATCGGAAGGGTTAAACTCTTCTTTCCACACCACATTAGCTGTCTCTGTTTGTGCTGGAAACGGGGAAGATTGATCAAGTATCCTCCTTTTCCTCTGTCTTTTCACTACAGCCCTGTGTTTAGGAT
The DNA here is from genome assembly GCA_000404065.3 of Pinus taeda. NCBI lineage: Eukaryota > Viridiplantae > Streptophyta > Pinopsida > Pinales > Pinaceae > Pinus > Pinus taeda. The sequence goes on from APFE030795055.1 coordinate 6,193, forward strand.
TGTAAAATATGTCTAATGGAGGTATGTCTTCTATTTGCAAAATAATCTGATCGGATGGATCCTTTGGAATTATTTCTACATCTGTGCTGGTGGGTAGGTCGTTGGTTCCTTCAATTGGAACCGTTGTTGACGATGTATCTTGACCGACTGTTACTTTGGGTGTGTTGGTACCTTGTGAACCTTCCAGATTACTTATAATAGAGTCAAATTGTTGCCATTCTTAGAGGAGCTTGGGATCAATCTGGGTATCTAGATTGATGTATTTACTGCTCTTATCCTGCTCTTTCTCCTGCTCTGGTTCTTTTCCTTTTTTGGGAGTCTTATCTATAGTGGGAGATTTATCAATAATTTGCTTTTCAGGCTCACTCGACTGAGTTTTTGGGGTTGTCGCTAATAAGTCCAGAGGTAGAGTTTGCAACCTCTGTTTCCTGAGCTTATTAAATTCTACTAGCCCTTCATCATTATATTTCATTTTGGCCAGTGTTTGTACCTGGAATAATGATTCTGCTGAAGAAAACAGGTCATCAAATTCGTCTTTTTCATATTCAAACCTTCTTAGTTTGGCTTGTTCAAGAACAGTATAGGCAACTTTCCTTGGATCGAATTGCCTGTTAGGAATAGTTGCGAGATTGCGCATGTTTATCTTTTCTGACTCTTTTTCAGCATGCTTATAATCGTGCAGAGTATAAACACTGCATCTCAAAGGAAATGTAGGCCAAGCCTGTTTTTTGGAATTCCTAAGGGTTTTGGATATTCTTGCTGTTGTTATTTGGTAAGCCAATTCTTGAGCTAACAGCTTATCGGGTACATACAAAGGAAGGACATGAGGTCTTGTGAGACTACCAAAAACCCTTATATATGTAAACTTATCTTCCCCGAACCAATTCCCTAAAGTAGTCAAGTCAATCTCTGCTTCCATTGAAATATTTGGGGTAGGCTTGTCAAAAATGGCATAATAGATAGGCAACAAAAAACCATTTCCAATTTGGTACAAGTAGTCTTTATAGTGTGCCTTCCATAGCTTTTGGTGATAAATGTGGATTGGCTGAGGGTCTTGTGAAGTCCATCTCCACCCGAGTATGGGAAATTCAGAATTAAAGCAAAGAGTATCCATAACATAAGCACTGTAGTAGAAAGGGGGAATAGTTCTGGTGGTTACGCATGTATTTGATCTAAATTCAAGAATTGCAGTAGCTAACTTGTCGGACAATATGTTTGCCAATTTATCATTTCAGTATTAACCGTCGCTTCCATCAAAGGAACCATTTCAATAGTAAACTTTGTAGAATCATGCAATCCCCACATTCTACACATCATTGCCCCAGCATAACAGTAAGGAGAACACAATGAATCTACAGAGTACTTACCTGATCATTCATGTTTGTGCTTTTCGGGATTTTGTCTCCACTGCTTAATTGGGGCCGATTCAGTTTCGTTCTCTTCCGCGAACTTTTCAAGAAAGGATTTGTTATATTTCTTTTTAGGTTCAAGCAGGTGATACATCTTCCTTAAGTCATCAGGCTGAAATGAGCCAAAAATCCTTCCGTCAACTGTGAAAAATGTTATGTTTAAAACCGGAATCTCTTCTACTGCCCATTGCACTACATCAGTGTATGGAATAATTTTCTCACGTGCTGCTATCCTGTGCAAATACGAATTAGTCAAATCTTTAAGGGAAGCTTCCGATTTACTAGTTGAATCTGCAGTAGCTCCTCCTGATGCTTCCTCAGGCTCCTCTGCTTCAATTAAATTATACTTGCTTTTCCAGCTTGTATTTCCGAGGCCGAGACAAGTAGTGTCGGTGATTAAACCTTTCTTACTTGGTCGTGGATCATTAGCCGACTGCAGTGTTGCTGTAGGAGCCACTGCTGCCGCAGATCTCTTGGATTTCTTTCCCATTTGTTCCAAATTTGTTATTTCGGCGGAGTTCTGCGCAAAGAATGAAACCAACGTGATACAGAGAGTGGGTAGTATGAGCTAATATGAAAGAATTATATCAATTAGTGAATAATCAAAGATTATAGTGAAACTGCCGCGAATACAATCTAAGGGAAAATCTCGGCATAACTGCTTCAATAATTGGTTGTTTTAACCTGTCAATCATGGTAAAGGAGTTTTAAATACCCATCATATCGTTTATATGCCGAATGATCCATTCAAGCGTGGCTTGGATTTTTGGCGGATAATCGAAAGTAAATCACAATTGGTGATTGGTAACATGAACGGGAAGGCTTTAATAATAGTCCAAAATAATGCATGCAAGCCTTTTTAAATATGTTTTTTGAAACACGCGCCTTGATTTAATGCATCACAATCGGAGATGGGTTTCGGTCTTATTACTTATGTTATTGCAAAATTTCCGATCGCCGATAGCGATACACCTTATCGCATCGGAAGATTTGAAGGTGTCTTAAACATGCACTGGGTTGCATCCTCCGATTGCCGATAGCGATATCGCATCGAAGGAATGAGGAAGGGTCTTTTATTACACTTGCTATTCACCTTTCTCGATATCCGATAGTTATTTGCTTTTCAGATCGGAGTAAGTCAATAGGTGCATGCATATGTTTTCTTTATCGTTGCATATGTGACTCACGATCGCTTTATTGCAATAATAAAGAACTTTATTTTTTATTTACAAGACCGATTTCATTATGGTTCAAAAGGTTTATTAAAATAGAACATTTCCATTGGACCTTTTGATGAAGAATTTTCTAATGATGAGTTAATACCAATTTATTCACACATCTATGTCTAAAAGGGACCCATTTCATATTATGATTTTAAAGAAAAATTTTATTGAAATGGGGAGTTGTTGTATAGCACAACAGGTTCTAAGTGACCTTGCTTTGAACTTGATTTAAGAATCTTGATCTCTAATGATGATGTAATCCTAGCAATGTTTGATTGATGCTCTTCTTGAAGGTATCTCTACTCATTGAAATCAACAATTAACTTCGCCACAATAATTATGGGCTATGCTTAAAGCCTGACCTATTAAGTTTTCTGTTGGTAATTAAGGAAACCATATTTTGTGCTAAGAGGTTCAGATTTGAAGATTGAAGTCGAAGAAAACAGAAATGTAAGGAATTCTATTACATCTCATATTCGATGCCTTGACAACATTATCCTATCTCTGACCTTGATATCAAATTATAGTATCATTTTCTTCAAAGTCAAATGCCTTATCATATTGTGAAATGTGGCTCTTGGTTGTCAAATCTACTTGACCTTCTCTCTCTTGAATTATTGAAAACATTCAAAGCTAAGAATGGAACATCTCAGAGAGCAAAGGTATTAGCTTGATGGAAAGTCATTTTCAAATCATATAAGTGACAACTGAATTAGGATAGTTTTATGAAGATATTTTTAAGATTCAGGTTGAAAATTGACTGTGTGTAGAAGTTGTCATGGAATCATTAATAAGTAGAAAAGGGTTCTGCTCTTGTTGTTAAGTTGTATCACTAATACACATCATTGGATGAATGTTGCGGTGAACCTGTCAAAGGCTGAAACATTCAGATCAAGGACACAACTTGTTTTTGCTGATGAATATGTATAAGGAAATGTTGAGATTAGTTACTGCTAGACATGTATTACTATTATATCTGGAATAAAACTAAGAAGCCTTGTTAACAAAAAAATGCTTGTATGGACCATATTAGTATATTGAGTAATGATGGGGTCATCCTGGAAGTATGAAGATCTGTAGCTATCAAGGATAATATCATGTGCAGTAAAGATACAATATCAGTGGCATTGCCTATGAATGACATCCCTGTACATGTAGCACAACATCATTTATGCTCTATTTTTCAGCCCACCATTTTGTATGATATCGCTACAAGTCCAGTAGCGGTGGTGATATGTTGTAGGCCCTATATGTTGATTCTTGTGTTATAGGATTGTTCACAATCAAGATGTAAACAAGTCAAATGCATCTTTTAAAGCTTTTATTCTTGAAGATCGGCTAGGAAAAGAATGGCCTTTGTTGAAATCATCTCAAGAAAGTTGTCTTCTCCTGATTAAAGAAGAACCTTGTCAATTCTTCAGAAAGTTCCTCTTTGGTATGGAGCTTCCTTGAAGCCCATACGAGAAGCTCGGGAAATTAAACATAGCAAGGCTCTACTATAAAATCTTTGGATTAGTAGAAAGTTGAAGACAGACCTATGAATACAATTTAAGTATGAGGGAGCTACGATTCAACTATTGATGACATTTGTCCTACAGATGATAACCCTCTCATTTATCAAAGTAAGAGGGAGATTTTTCTTGAGGGGTAAAAATGAAGGGCTCTAAGATTAAAAGGTTTGATAAGATGGAGATGTTGTTAATTTGGACATAGTCATCTTATGAGATCTGATTAAATTGTTTAATTGAATTTTATTCTTCCAAGATAAGATGTTGTTATTTTGAATAGAACAAAAATAGTTTGCAAGGCTCCCATGACAAAAGGGATGTACCTCTGTATACCAATAGAAATGGTAAATGTCTTGAACATATTCAACTACAACAAGTTTATTTTCATGACCTGCTTCGTCAATGTTGGGCAAGTCCCCTTCCTCTTCCATGACATCTCACTCAATAGCTCCAGATGCAAGTTGATTAATAGAAACCATTGGATGGAAATTGGAGCTATGGATTAGACAAACCCTTCACTTGCTTTTGCAAAAGAACGGAGTAAAACTTTGTGAATAAAAAGCACCATCTACACATGCTAAAATAAGAGCAGTGGACCAAATGCTCCTAACCTCACTTCTGGCAGTCAGTGTTGATGTAAAATCTCGTGGAAGCCTTGTCTTCCATTTTGATGCATCAGTCATTGGCATTATTCTTGAGACACCTTTAGCTACAAGTGGGAAGAACCTATACTTGGATGCATTTGAAGCAGCTTTGCCTGAGATGTCAACAATTGAAGGCCTTGGTGGTCTCCCTGAGGCTGAAGTACATTTGCTAGAGAGGTCAGTAGTAGAAGGCCTCCCTGAAGCTGAAGAGTGTTTACCTGAGAGGCCAGTAGTAGAAGACCTCCCTGAAGCTGAAATGTTTTTACTAGAGAGACAGTAATAGAAGGCCTACATTGTATCCTTGAACTTGATGGATCATTACTTGAGACCTCAACATTCGAAACCCTAGGTAGTTTGCCTGAAATTGTCACGTGTATGTAAGGGTCCAACATTGGAAATCCCAAGTGATTTTCCTGAACCTGCTACATGCTTGGATTTTGAAACCAAAGTTTATCTAATGCTTCCCTTTTCATCTTTGTTCCTCTATGGCCCCAGTGGCTGAATGGTAGCAAAACAAAACCAATGGAAGTAAAATAAATACATGTAAACCATCCCAACTAAACAGGAAAGCAAAGAACCCTATTATTGACCTCAATATATCCACACGCAATTACCGATTTGAAACAGAGGCCAACATATAAAGCCTAGTAGTAGTGAACTCATATCATTCACCTCATGTTGCACACTAACATCTGGGGATTGATATATGATAAATAAATCAAAGAGTTGTTTAATCACACACAATTTATACAACCATGGATGATATACATACCATGGACGATGACTTTGTTGTAGCACTCGTATTCTTGACATCAACACCAAACCTCCTACACACCCAATTCTAATTGTTAACTCTAATTGGTAAAAACCCCAAAATATCTGCAAAAGACTAGAGCATCATATTGGGAAGTTGAATCTAACTTGGAATCTTCTTATCAGCAAGCTAATTCTGCTTCCTAGATTTCCCGTGGACATAGAATTACACACTCAAAGCATCACATACACATTTTTCTTCATCAACCCTCGCCAGAAGAGGGTTTAAAATGCCTGAATAAGCATATGGCTAGAGTAAAATGCTTGACCAGAGAGGCTAAGCTCACAATCAAAACTTATTTATAAAACTGAAGTTTCCACTATGTGTTGATAAAACATGAGTACTACATAAGGGTTTTGCAAATTTAATAAAAAAAATACATATCTTCTAAGAATGAAAAAACCTACTTACTCTAGCTTGATCTCATCACCCTCATTGGGTTTTGAAGCATGGCACCCTAGGTTCCCAATGTCTGATAAAACCCTTCTAAGCCTTGTTTTGGCCCACTCACCACTACATCATAGAGCATGCATATAACCTCTATAAAGTCGATCTTTGTTTTACACTAGTCATATAGAGCCATTGATATTTATATAAACACTAATAAAGATGTACTGCATATTTGTTGATATTAGGTTTTGGTGAAAAGACAAACACAAATCATTCAGTAACTATTGAACAATCAAACCCATCCAAAACTGATAAGGAATCCATAACTGAGTGTGATCCTGACCTTAAACATAAATTCTAGAATTCTAGAATCTTACCAGCTATCTTGGAGATTCTGGGATAATGGTGATACCAATAAGCAACAAAAAACTGGGAACTAGCTCTACATCACCTCCCATTGACAACCTGCCTCGCACAACAATGTATATTTTTTCTTCTAGTTGTGTTCCCAAGAGAGATCATAGGTATATTTTGTATGAATGTTTGTGAAAAGTGGCCACCAAGTGGCCTTATTTTCATTTTTGGAGGTGATATGTCATGCTATAAGCACTTTTCTATGTATTTTCCTTGTCCAAACCATGGAATATAAACACATGAATTCTTTCTTTGGAAAAATAAAATCAATTAAAATTTGCATACCATTCACCCTATCAAATTCTTGCCAATCCAAAAGTTGCAAAAAATCAGATACCATTCACCTTAAAATAGCCCTTGGATCATACGCACAAATTGCAAGGCCCATCAAACACATGTATATAAATGTAGGCAAAAATAAGAAAGCAAAGTGCCATCACCCAAACAATCTACCAGAAGCACATATCTCAATAAAGTTGCAAATAATTTAAAAATGAACTACCATCACATGTCCAAAAGCCTTTACACATACTAATTAATGTTAATGTCGTTTAGTTAAAGCACTGAAGGAAATGCCCAAAATATTATTGAGGACTCAATTGGCAATAATAACCAAGTGCAATTCAATTGTTGTAGACCCCATGCGTATGGCTAAAACATAAATACTTCCAAAAAGACTCTGATGGCACATTTGAACTACAGACTCTGATTTATATGTCCAATTTAAAAAATAGGAAATCCAACTACCACATAAACATTCAAAATAAAATGCACTTCATGTGCTAGACGTTGCTCTAGTGTAAATTTGTCGCCTTGAGTGAGAAGAAACCATCACGACTAAAGCTCATGCCATCAGATCTTTGATATCCTTTCTAGCAAGCGAACCGTTAATCTAAAAATTAAAGGAAAATGTTAACATTAATGAGAAGAACCACATACTTATCCACAAAACATATTCATGAAAAAGGAACCACCTCTTCTTTTTTTTCATGATTAAATGGACCAACTTCAGACTGACCAAATTAACATTTGAATGAAACACAACTACAAAAGGATGAATGACTAGTGAAAGAAACTTACACCAAAAAGCAGGGAGCGAAAAAGGTTGAGTTATCCTGAACATTCACCATTTGAACTATTGACTAGACCTAAAACCAAAAAGTACAAAATTAACATCAGATTCATACGAACAAATCAACAAAAATACAACCAATAATTATTTATAAATGATCCAACATATGGAAATACATAAGGAAAGAGAAAGTAGAATGTTTTGAAAATCTACCTTGTTCAAATTTTTCACAAAATCCAAAAAAACTTTGTAATCACATTCTTCTAATTTGTATGTATCATTCCTAGCATTGTATGATAATTTTGTGATTGCTATAACAGATTCAAGTTGTACAAAAGCATGATCTGTCAAATCATAATTATATATGTGTTGCTCCTTTATTCTACTATACCAACATAATTGAAGCTCGATGCCTTCTAATCTATCCAAAAGGTCAATGTCATTATGGTAACCAAACACCCTATTACCATCCTTCTTCCTTATTCTTTTAACCCTTCCAATGTACCATGTTCCACAAGAAACACTTTGTTTTATACTTCGAGGAACACCTTTTCTTGCAGTACATTTAGTGGGGGGATTGAGTTGCTTTCAAACAACACCCCACAATCTGATCCAATTCCAAAGCCAATTGAAACACCCTTTTGTGGAGCCTTCCCATCTCACCTAAAGTAGACCCCATTTCTCACTTTTGTCAACCTATCTTTGGATAATGTCAGATTTCCATTCAACTGACTAACCAAACATGCTTTAAACATATCCTTACCATTAAGATCCACCACTGGCTTTATCGTTTTGCTTCCATTTTCATCAATGGAATCTAAAATTTCATCCAACTCGTGTCTCCGCTTACTTTCCATTATTTACAATTCACTTTCATTGTGTACAATGATTATGAATATTAGAATATAGAGTTGGAACAACTCAGTGGAGAAGCATCAACTACTTCACCCACAATTTGGAATGTTGGATAATTTTGATCCTCTGTCCATGGTTTAACCCACCAAGAAGATTGAGTATAATTTTCTGGTTGCATTCCAAGAGTTGATAAAATGTCTTGTGCATCTTTCAATCCAATCTTAAGGGCTTCTACGATTTTAGCCTCTGTGGATATTGAATCATATTGCAACAATATATCAATGTTTTGTATTGTTTCTTGGTGCAATCTATACCAAATGCTTTCTTGCTTCTTATGAGATTTATTAAAATGAAGCCCTTGGGGATTTGATTCTTCTTCAGCAACTCAATGAAATCATAGGCCCTCTCCACTCCAACCATCCCCCAAACTTTACTAAAGAATTTATCACCTACATCTGACCCAGTCAAGTGCAAAACACTTGGAAAGTTAGAGTAATGATCTCGAAACAATCTCATCGACAAAACTGCAAAATGGCAAGAAATTTTCACATCTTGATATGCTTCTTTACTGATGAAATTTATGTTGACATTAGTATGAGATTGTTTCTATACCCAACATAACTATAATGTTAAGAAATGATGAACTCATGAAGCATTTCGCACCCTTTCCCAAAGGCTCAAAGTATGAGACATAAAGATGTCAATGTAGTCAGCAACAATCATTAGATAAGTCTCTATAGCTAATGTCCTCTCTAACTTTCCACTTCGTGTACTTCTCAACTCTTTCAAACACCTCTGAACATGCCTTGGAGTAATGCGTTGTGCGGATCCCCAATTTTGTCGATCCATCCTCTCTATATCTTCACCCTTAATCTTGTGATCACCCACTTTAAAAGTGTGATAAACCATTATGATATGACCAAAACTTATGTAATCATTTCCTAAAACCAATTCTCGTCGACCACTAAACAAAGGATTCACTAACTTTTTGTCGTTGTGGATGTAATCTTGGTCATGCAATCCTGTTACATTGCTACCATTGTACAACCCAGTTAGCCTCCACCTTTCCCAAGGAATTTGATATTGAATATCTGATGTTGAAGAATAATCCTTCAACATAAGTTGTCTTCTTCTGCTATCCCCATCCTAGGAATGACCAACAATAGGTCCCAAAGCATTTTCCACGTGTTTCTTCCACATAGATTCTACCTTTTCCCGTTGTTGATAAACAAAATCTTCATTGAACCTATTGCAGGTTGGATCAAGAACCACAACCAAACGAGGAAGCCTTTCATGTAATGGGTTTGCAATAATAACACATGCATAATGGCCAATAACATTGTTCTTAAAAGAATCTATTATAATCTCATAGCCTACAGCTCCGTCACCAACTCTCACCAAGAAATGTGATTGGCATTGATGTTCTTCTTTCGTAATACAAAACCCTACCAGTGTATCACTTTTTTCTACCCACCTAAAATATTTTTTCACAACGGTTTCATATTCAACGAGCAATACAGGAATTGGGCCATCTATACCATGCTTGTCTTTATAAGAAGCATAAACTTTTCCGACTGCCTCAAAAATATGCTCGTGCTCCCCTGGGATATATGCTAATGACTTTCTAATTAGCCTTAAAGTCATAGATATTGAAGGACCATCTAGATTCAAGCTAATAAAGCTATGTAATTTAGGGCCTCCCCATAACTTGATCATCTCATAAAGGGATTTTTTTGATGTACTATACCTTCTCCCTACTTTTGCATGCATCAAGTCATGAAAAATATCCTTGACAAATTCCCAAACTGCATCTTTACCTTGTAATTTTCCTTGCTTATGTGCCTCACACACATCCTTGCAAAACCTAAATACATCCTTCCTTTCTATTGATTCAAACAACTTTTCCTTTAGGGATCTCATTCTAGGGATCTCATTCTAATAGAGAGTGTAGCAACCTTTTTCATTTCCCACCAAAGATATCACATTGTTGATCTATGGTTAGTATTTGTAACCCTTGCAGCATTCTTCAATTCATTGTGAGTCAAATAGTTGAGTCATCTACCTTTTCATGTATCTCATTCACTTCTTTTATTGGTGCACATTGATTCACGATATAATCGCATCCTAAAGTCATCACATTCTAGAACCAACTTACAAAAGTTACACGTTAATGAATCAAATGGGATCCTTGTTTCAGAAGCCCTTTGGCAATGAATATGCCTATATGTACCATCAATACAACATTCAATACCCTCATAACATAACATGATCTTGGTATGCTTCTCTATGGCCCATAATTTTCCACCCCTTTGATCATCCATTAGGGCCTTTTTTTCCAATCTCTCCCCATTTCTATCAATATAAGGATACCAATACCCCCATCATTGTAGTAACAAGGGAGATAATTGAGTTGTAATAAGATGACAACAAACAAATAAATTTGAAGTAAGCTAAATAAAATAATATACAAATTCATATTCAAGTTTAGTCTAAGTTGTTAATTAACACACCTAAAGTAGAAGGATTTGCACTTATAGAACCCCTATGTAATACTGATGGTGATAATGGGACCAAGAACCTAGTCAAACTTTGTTGGGACTTATCATTGACAGAATTTTTGGGTCTCCCAACCGTGCCACTCATCAGCGCAATCTCCTCATGTGAACCCTCATTTGTAGTAGTAGCAGTGTGCTTCTTTGATTTCATGTGTTCATTTAGAGAATTGACAATATTACCATTTGTCGACACTAAACAAAACCATTTATTACATCGTGTACATCCCACTCTCACTTTTTCCATGTCCTTATAGTCTGCAAGTGTTGCTTCCACCACCTTGAACAAATTAGGCTCTTGTGTCTTGTTGAAATCATCTAGAAGCTTTATTGCTTGATCAATATGAAATTGATCTCCAACCATCACTATCTGTTGTACTTCGTTACATGAAGGAATTTCACTACCACTTGGCATTGATAGGCATTGTTGATGGGGCCTTATTTTCATATGATGGTTTTTGAAGTTGTGTGTTGTTCCCACTGCCAAGGATACATCACATGTTCCATAATCAACGCCACAAATTTCACAATGGATATTTATTTTAGATTCTCCCTTTTCTGAATATACTTTGAGAGTAATTTTCTCATTGACAAACTCTTCCATTAAACTTTTAACCTTTTTTTCCCAAGATGCCAATACACTAGGATCAACAGTTATGGCATGTTCCACTGACAAAGACATATTTTCAACTCTTGGTTGTTTATGCATAGGTCCCTCCACATTCACTTCAATTTTTTCCAAGATTGGTATTGTTTCCACTACATTTGAACACGTTTCTTCCACATCAAATGTGCCTAGTTTCCTCTTGATGCCTACAAGTGTCGTACAAACTTTCCATTTTTTCTCTTGCTTTGGATTTAAACCTGTTCCATCCTGGGTAAAATCAAAAGGGTATCCAACGATTTCATAATCCACAATTTCATCACGAATTTAAGCAAATGTACAACCTTCTCGACACTTGACCACGCCAATGATAGAATTTCTTCACCAGTAGCAATTTTATAAAACAACTCCATCTGTTTTTGCACATAAGTAAATGAAAAAGTAAGTAAAATTCCACAAGCATATTGGTTATTATAAAATTTAAAAAAAAAAAAAAAAAAATCAAGGAAGCAAAGTATGAAATTTCAATTCAAAGCTCCAAAAATCATGAAGAAATATTACTATTTGGATGAAACACCTTGATTCAAAATGTACTATCGGTGGATTCCTCAAATGGAATTAAAACCAGAAATAAAACATATTACTAAAACAAATGTGAGAGTGATTTATTGCTACACTAGAACTCTTTTCAGCATCTTGGGTGGGTGTTAGAATACATGTTCTCCACCATTTAAAGCATATAGATTGATCAAGGCCAATGTGGGTTGTAATTATTTAACGATGATAATTTCTTCTTTTGAAGCGCATTATGCAGTTTGGGGCAAAGAGACTTCAAAGGACATGACATTTGAGTTCTATATCGAGTACACTCCATGTCAGGATCCAGTGAGATCACATAAGTTCGATAGAACTAGGTTGATAAAAGGGTCATTGTCTAGACAAGGAGCAGGCCTTAAAATGCTCAGGTTACTGAGCATTTCAGTATAAGAAGCACCATCAGAATTTGATGGAGTTTTGATGGTGTTCTCGTAAAAAAGGGTTTTCAATTTGTTAGGATAGTGGAGAGTGGAGACTATGTGCTTTGGTTTATTTCTGTTAGAGACTCTACCTCTGGTTTATGGTCCCTAGACCATTTATCCCCTAAAAATGATGGTTCATTTTCTAGGAGTCCTAATGAAGGAAGATTCACCCATCATTATTGTCTACTCTCTCAGCACATTGCATATCATAGGGTCCTTGTGGATGAATAATCGGACTTGAATAACTCTTGGAAACCCATGTACAATGTGTAAAAGCCAAGATGACTCCCAAAATTAGAAGACCAAGAGTGATAACCAGGCAGATCAGATTTTGAGATGTCGTATTTCTTGGTTTGTTGATATGCAGGCTTCACTTGTTGTAATGTTGTTGCTGAAAAGGGCCATAGTTAAACTACAAGAAATCGATCTTACCAAACTCATGTTTTGAGTTGTTCATTAATGCCTTGTAAACTAAGACCTTGATTTTCCCTTTGTATCTCAAATTATTTTGGTTATGTATACTCCAATTTTTCACAGTAAACAGATATGAGTATTGGAAAAGGACATCATTGTATGCTGATTTATTACTTATAAGTCAGGGAAATTGTGTATAAGTTTCAACTAGATTGGGACTTTATCCATGGAAATTGGCCAATATCTTCTTTGGAAAATGAAAATGACTTTTTCAAATATAATACTACCATAGCCATGTCCTCAATTCTCTCAGGTTCTTGCATCTACCTTGAACATCCTAAATCTGTGTTTTTCACTGTACTTCCTCTGAACTTCAACATTCAATTTGGAGGGAAGGTTTTTGCACTCTACCCAAGGTGTTTTAATTTGTGTAAGTGGATGTAACAGTGATAACCTCATCCAACAACAAAAACTAAAATGCCTTAGGATCTATAACCTCGTCTCAATTACATAAATTGTTGCTCCATGAACTGGATCTAGTACTTCATCTTAATTACACCATGTTTCTCCATGGACTCAATATGGTACTTCCTCTTAACTACATCAAGCTGGTTTATCCATTTACTTAAGCTAAAATTCATCAATCTGGTTTTACCTGTACCACTAAAGTTCATCAATGTGTTTTTTCACTGTACTTCATTGATCGAAATGATCCAATATTTTTAGCTAGACCTGGTCATCAATTCATTAAGAAGGTGCAGTCTATTTGTGTAGCAATAAATATTTAAAAAATATATATATATATATATATATATATATATACCAAACTTAGGTTTCTTAGTGGCCTGCACATTGGTTGTTCCTATTTTTGGATCCAACGAAATTGTCAGTCAGGTTGTGCTCTAGCATTAGATCACTGGAAGTTTAGTAGAAATAAAACTTGGTCAAGCACCATGTGTTTTTCATCGATGTTCTTTTTCACTGTACTTCATCAATTGAGATTGCAAAGATCCATGATTAGTATAAAACATAGGATATATACATACTTCACATTGGAATGAACCTATAAATCTCAACTTATATACCAAAAATTGGAATTGTGCATGGCCTTTGTTCTTCAATGAAATAATTAGGACAATAAATTCAACTTATATACCAGTTATTGGAAGAGTGCATGGCCCTTAGTCTTGCCTCGAATAATCAGGACAATCCAATTGACATTGTTAAGTTAGACTTGTGCATTTTCTCATCAGTTTATTAAAAATAACCAAAAAGATATATTATGCTACGCTTGAGCTGGTTAGTGCCCTGCACACTAAGTTGCCCCAGTTTTCTGATGGGTTGCGGTCCATCTGTAAACTGGTAGAATTCTTAGTTAGGCTAATAGTCTAGTAGTTGGTCAATAAAAAAATTTGTTGCTTATACCAAGCTTGACCTGATTAGTTGCCTGCATGCTGCATGTACATGTTTTCTAAAGGGATGTAGTCTAGCTGTAGACTAGCAGAATTGTCAATTAGACTGTGGTTTAGAAGTACATTAGAGAAAGTTTCTTTACTTATACCGAACTCGAGCTACTCAGTGGCCTGCATAGCAAGTTCCCCTATTTTCTAATGGGACATGGTGGAGCTGTAGACCTCTAGAATTTTCAAGCGACCTATGATCTACCAATAGATCAGTGAAATTTTAACACAACTCCTAGGTTGTGGCTAGCACTAGATAAGTTAAATTTTAACACAATTAATGGTTAGGAATGATAAGCAGCAAATCAGCCTGTCGTTGTCAAGGGAAGGATGATAACTAGCCCACAAAACGCGTCATTCCAGTTATTAAAATTCCATTCTTGTTCCAATAAAAATTATAAACAAGAAATAGGGGAGAAAGTGCATTACATCGGCTTTACATCCTTCTTTCATTGGATTTTTCTCTGTGTCATGTTCAAAACTGGATTATTTTTCATGGAGAAAATAAACTTAGCTTTAACTGTCATATCATCTCTATGATTTAGACTTGGAATATTTTAGTGAGCAAAGAAACAATTAAAACACAAAAGTGGTGATGTTGCTTTCCACGTATCAATTTTGGAAGCTATATTTTGTGCTTCGACTGTTCAATAATTTTCCCCATTGCATGGTATTTTCATGTTATATGTTGATTAAGACCTAGTTTTTGAAAGGAAAAATTGAACTCTAACTTTTTTTTGTTTAAGCTATCATGTTGACGAGAACTTGTGTGGTGTATAACACATACCTATGTTTTTTTACGAATTACAGTGTACAATTTCAGATTTATACTGTACTGTATTATACAAAGGAATACCAAGTCTAGGGTTGAGGACAATGAATAGGTGTTGTTAATCAGATTACCAAGTTGTTTAGGGTCATGTTAGCGAGGATGAACATCAAGGAAGCCACATAGAGAAGAGGAGTTGTCATAGATCTTTGTGATGTAAGTGATGATGAACAGGACCCATAGGTTCCACAAGAAAAAACTAAGGATTTGTATTTTTAATTAATCTTTGTTAAGTCAATAAATGGATTTCATTGTCTTGCTATTGTGAGAGGCGTTGATGGTTGTTGTGAGTATCTTTGAAAACTTTGATAGCTATGGGGTAACACTTTCCCTTTTGATGCAATTTTTGTTACCCAAGATGGAACTATTGTTGCAACTAATGAGGCAATAGAAATAGAATGCTACGTGGAAATCAATATATCAAATTCGAAATACAAGTTGTTTTATTTTAGAAAGTACTTTTCAATTAGTTATAATGAAGTTGAGCTACGGTTGGATTGATTATGTAGTGGGTGAGGAACTATTGTGCCCATTAAGATGGAGTTGAATATCGATACCCTTGAACATTCACCTCCAAAATGTCCTATGATCCCAACAGTATGAGCTTGCACTCTTCATTTGTGGGAGGGACCTATATTTGAGTAACCTTACTACCTCATTTCTTTTCTCAATAGGAGTTGTGGGAGATCTCATGGAGTCTTCTTTTGTTCAAAATGTCTAAGGAATTACCCACATCAACCGCATTTGTTCTAATTCTGTATGGTCCATAAACCTTGTTGAAGGTTATCTTTAACTTATTCTCAGAGACTTGTCTCCTTGTAGGGATGATCTCAAAAGTCATGAATTCCTATTTTCTTTTCCCTTGTAGAGAACTGGACAAGGCACATCGGCACATATTTTTTCTGCGAGAGCAAATGCATCATTTTGAGATGGTCAATGCTACTAAGGAACTTATTAGAAAATAATTCTCTATGATGAGTAATCTAGCTAAGAAATGATGACATCCCTGTCTTCATTTAAGGAAATTTGATATTGTTAGGGTGAATATTCTGAATATTAAATATAATTATGGAATCATTCCTAAACAGGAGATTCTAGGAAGCTGATAACTCTGAGGAAGATGCAACAGATCAAGTAGGTTTTAAGTGCAGGGGGTTGATCCAAGTGAAATTAGACTGTCCATATTATTTTAAGAGTTCTTGTACAGGATAAGTTTGTAGATTTCTATAGGATTTCCACTTATAGGTATCACACATAAGTTTTCAAAATCAAAAATAGCAGCAACACTCAATTGCTTCAAAAACAACTGTTATATAGCAAATACAAGAGAACATTTCCTTGATTGCAACCTCGATTGGAGCAGGGAAGAAACACTTTAAACTCCATCTTGAGGTACAAGCATAGATATATCCTAAACATTAATGGCATATTTCTTCCCAGTAGCTAGCAGATAATTCAATCTTGAGATTTTGAATGTGAGACTCATCAATCAACTGGATGCATTGATATCAATTGGAAATTATTTTCCTGAGAAAGTAAATATTCTAGCAATGTGGAATTTTGATCATATGCCCATGTAGGGAAACTAAGTAATGTCACCTTGAACACTACTTGTATACCTATTTGTATATATCTAACAAGAAAGCAGTCTATTTCTTTTAGGATGTTATTTT
The DNA here is from genome assembly GCA_000404065.3 of Pinus taeda. Classification (NCBI taxonomy): domain Eukaryota; kingdom Viridiplantae; phylum Streptophyta; class Pinopsida; order Pinales; family Pinaceae; genus Pinus; species Pinus taeda. The sequence goes on from APFE030795055.1 coordinate 23,073, forward strand.
ACAGCTGCAATTTAAGATTGAAGCTTCCCACTACTGATTTTTGTGTCCAAGGGTGGCAAAGTTGTTTTCTTTTAGTTTCATCAACCTCCTAGGGAAGCGTTTCAAGTCCCACCTAGGTATGAGGATGTATGGGTCCCAAATCCTAGAGAACCAATGGTTAGTTGAACCTAAGAATGGATGTGAGATAAGGGCTTATAATGTATGATGGAAAGTGGTAAGTATGGAATAAGGATAGGTGGAACTACACTATCTCAATCAAGGCTTCCCAAGTAGTGCCCCTCCTTTACCCACTAGGCCATTAATGGAGATCCCACTAGACTAGGATCAAATATTAACCCCCATTTAAGGTGAGGCAACAAGATCAAAGTTAAAACCCTCCTTCCTCTAGTTCACCCCATAATCCATATCAAATTCTCAAATACAAACAAACATAATTACCCGATTACAAAATAAATAAAGCACATTTTGATCAGAAGCCCGCCTTCATCCATGTGATCTTTCTTAATGGGTGAGAAGTATATGACTAATGTAGGTGGCAGATATATAATGGCACGTCATCAGTGAGTGGTGGCTGCATTACTGGCCAATTGGATGTGAAGAAATACCAGAAAATTTTTCTCCTCTAGGGTTACACATTTTGGTGGGGAACAAACAAAAAAGGAGTGGCTTGTATATTCTTGCAAATTAAGGATTATACCCTCTATTCTAGTTTTCATTGAAGAATTTCTCAAGCACTAGAGTCTCAAATTTCGAAGGAATGAAGATACCTATCAAGTCTTGATGATAGTCCTACAAGAAGAATCCATGTTTGATCCTCCCCCTATCATGATCAAGAAGATAATGACGTTCTTGATGAAGAAAATTATCAAGAACTTCAAGAGAGCATAGACATGAGGCTTTGTGAGCAATTGGTCTAAGACTTGTGCAATGAATTTATTGATTGGGCTTTGTATTGAAAGAAGAAAGGAATTTGATGTTGTCTTCCCAACTTATCAAAGCAACCCTACAAATGTGCTTGTCTTGGAACTTGCTAAAATGCACAAAGTAGAGATGAATTCGCTATGTGCTGCTCTACAATTAAGTATGGAAACGGGGAAGACTTTTTAGACATGAATAAACCCTTCATCTTATCCAAGGAAATGTTGGAACTAGACATAAAATATTCACTTCTCCAGGGAAAGGATTCCAGTAGTATGATTAACATTTTCAACTCCATTTTCCTTATTTAGAAGACTGGAAAGCACCAAATATAGGTGGAAGCTCTGTGATTGTGAATGAAAAGAGATTTATTGATTATCTGAACCAACCTGCATGGTCTTATGATCATTTTTAATCTGGGTGTAAAGGTGAAAATTATGAAGATGATAAAGAATATGAAAAACTAAACTCATTTCATCACAAGGTCTGGATCTTGATAAACAAATGATCTCCAAAAAAATGTGATTTGGATGAGTTTATTGTGTATAATTTGAAAAGAGGCCCTTCCTTTTCCTCTTTTAAGGAAGACCCTCATTATTACATGGATAGAGAGAATTGTAGCGAAAACACTCAACTGAGAACTGAGCATCATATTGGTTGGGGATTTCCTAATCATTTTCTTTGGGCAGAAATCCAGTCTTACAATGACCATGCTATTTTGAAACATGACTATAAGAAGATTGTGCACAACATATTTGGCAGCCTTAATTTGCATTCAGAAGTGAAGAAAATCTATAATAGGTCTTGGGGTTACATTTTGATGATCGTGATTATTGTACATTTGAGGATGTTGAGGCTACATCGAAGAGGGCATTTCAAAGTAACTTTTATCTTCATATTCAAACACTGACATGAACAATGGCCCTGAAGATTTCTCTAACGATAAATATGTGGAGAGATTCTCACCTGATTCTTGCGGACTTAATATGTATAAGGACAAACTTTCGATTTTAGATCACAGTTCCAACACTGAAGAAACAGTGTTTATACAACCATACAACTGTCGAAGAGTTTACAATTTACATGTCAAAAAACCTCTTGATATGACCACTGGGAATGGGAGAAGAACAAGGTGTGTTTTGTAAAAAAATCCATGCCATAAGCTCAAGGAAATAGAAGCATACTCCCCTTTCCTGAATATTGTCTAGAAGACTTGTTTTGCTCTTTGGTTGAAAGCCTTGACTCAAGAGCAAGGTAGGAATTTCAAATCGGAATCACTCATCAAATTTGACGGTTTAGACAACTCTAGCCTATAGATTGCCTGATCACGAGATCCTTTTTCTAACACCACGCCTATTAGGAGACAAGAAACTCTCCCTAAAGGTGATTAAGCATACCCTACAAATGTGACTTACGTGATAATTTGATCATTTTCTTCATACGAAGCAAAGAATACCCCTAATTTAGGGTGAGTATTCTTGGTATTAAATGAGTATCTATTCGAATAGAAAATAGCATTATGCTTAACACTAGAAACTTAGTGGATCTGGATTTTCCATGGCTAGAGCTAGCGCATCGGTGAAGTTTTGGATCTGACGGAAGAGGTGCTTAACCCTTTCATAGATGGTAGTTCGTCTCGAAAGAGATGATTCATGGATATCTGGTAGGTCAAAATCTGATAGATCTCTTGATTCCAAATGGGATTCTATCTTTAGAAGACAGTCGTGGGGAAGAGAATGAAAGGTCCCATCTTGTTGCTTGTGAAACACCAATTGATGGATTCATAAAATTTGACCAGTCATTCACGAAGGAAAAGAGTAAACAAAACCTTCTCCATCATATGCAATAATTTTCATCAACAAAGCCTTGTTCATCCGAAAACAAAAAAACCCTAATCATTATCTACAGCATAAAACAACAAAATCCTAATCATTACCTAAAGCACCAAAATAATTAATTTTTAGCCCCCAAAATGAAAATGATGAAAAATACCTGGATTGCTTGTCAACATTCGACACCGGTAAAAAAAACCTTCTCTATTATATGCCAGGCCCACCTTGACTGCTTCTGTAGCCCCAAACACTTCAGATAAAACACAATGCCAAATGGATGAGAAATACTATGATATGGATTTTGAGACTGCTCCCCGGTGATGGAATTCACCCTGAACCCAAGCTTATACCCTTGACCCTTTCCCCATTATCGCATCAACATACGCCATTAACAATTTCCCCATTATCGCATCAACGCACTCCATTAACGAGAATTTACCCTAAAATGGGGGTGGAGAATGCCCAAATAGAGGAGATTGTTGTTGTGAACAAAGGTATCACCCAATAGAGTCGAGGTTGTGCAACATACCTGAGGTTGTGTTGTGGATTACTCCCACAGGCTATGATACTCTCGCCCGAGACTAAGAACAGAGCTCTCACCCAACAAAATAGGTGCAAAAGAGTCGAGGTTGTGTTGTGGATTACTCCCACGAGCTATGATACTCTCACCCAGCTATGATATGGGACTACGAATAGAGCTCTCACCCAGCAAAATAGGTGCAAAATAGATGGTGCGTTGGTGGTGCGTTGTCACTCACACCTCCCGCCTCTTTTGTGCCTCCACTTGGCCTTTTTTTTTTAATAAAAAATACCCTATAATATATATATTATTATATAACATATAAAAACCCCTCTAACCCCTATTATATAGGAAATATATTGTTTTATGTTTTTTTTATTTTTTATACCCCAATATGAATGCACTTGATATTATATTGCTTTGTCAGTTAAGCCCCCTTACCGATAGCTTGGTTAGGGTGCTTCTATTGGGGCCACCCGAATGAATTTTGTACCCTGCCAACTAGGAATGTCTATCTGACTTCCTAGCCCAAGAACCTCCACAGGTTCCTTATCCCTTCGAGCCCAAGTCCAACTGCAGTTGTAGTGTGTCCAAGTTAGATCCAACAGTCCCCAATAGATCCAAGTTTGAGTTTTACCACTTTTCTCTCAATTATTTACTCTCTCCTTCTTCATGTTCCCTCCTAAATAAAATCCTTCAATTGCCAAAATAAAGACCAATGATCCCCCCTTCTCCTCTCATCCTCCTTCCCTTTAAGTCTCCCCCACTCATCCACCTCAACCACCAACCATTAAGGCCATTAATACCCCCCCATCCTTTTAATTTAATGACCTTGACTTTCCTTCCTATATCTTATTAGAAAATAAATTTGAGGAGGCAATCTTTCAACTTTGGGAAATGAAATATTAATATTTAATTCAGACATAACTTTGAGAAAACAACTTGTAAAACATTGGGAAAGGAAATATTAATATTTAATTCAGAATTTAATTTGAGACAACTTCTCAAACCTTGGGAAATGAAATAATAAGTAAATAACAAATAGTAACAAAATATTAATGTTAATTCATATTAATAAAATAAAATTACAGATTCACAAGTATCTAATAGTAAGTAGATACCAATATAACTTAATAATTATAAGTCAATATCTTAAGCTTAGTTAAGCACTTCCCTGGATCCAGGTGTCCCTCCCAATGTTGACACATTCCCAAGGATAGAATGACATTGCAGAGGCATCTGTCACCTCCGCAATGTCTTGTCAGGCTTGCCAAGGTCTATATCATCGGCAGATTGTAGACTCCTCACACAGCATATTAATCCAAGGAATTCTGGCCTTGATCTGGTTTTTTCCGATGACCACTCCGCTCACAGTTTGGCCTCTTTTGACCACCTTCTCTATTCTTGCAACCATTGTAACCTTTGTGCCCTTCACTCATCCCTCTGACTCCAATTGCTACGCCATGAGTTGAGAAAGAGGCAAGGGTTGTTGTGTCGCGCACCATAGAATCATAGGTCACCCACCCACTGTTATAGACATATTTGGGCACTACAACCCCAATCACATATGTCGATAAACCAAGGGCTCTTAAACCCCTAAAAGTGTTGTTTCACACCCTAAAGGATCATGGTCAACTGATTACATCATTTCCCAGAAGTTCCACCTAAAAAACCACTCAAAACTATCCAAAACTGACCCATACAGACTGCTCCATGTTTAGGGTGCGATGCATACTGGCTGCTACACTAGCCAAGTGTGATGCATACTGAAAGAGCCTTTTGTGGGGTGCGATGGGTGAGAGTAGACAAATGGCAGAGACGGTTTGCTAAGTGGAAACCTAGAGAATCTTCTATAAACTTCTCATATGACACTTGTCTCTCTAAATTCACCCTAGGATGAGTAAGAGATCAAGAAATCTCCAAGTGGAACTAAGAACTATCAGCGAAATGACACTAATCAAAAAACCATAAGCTGACTCACCCCTCTGCAAATATCTATAAATGGATCCCTCATCACAGAGATCCAGAGGCTAGAATTTTGTAATTTGTAAGGAAGTGTTGTTGGTTTGTCTTTAAGACATTGCATTGTTGGGTGATCTTGCTTTTCATGAGGTGAAGAGGGCTTTCATGCTGGGAGGATGATGCTGGATCAGACAGTTGGGTTGTAATCCTCTCTTCTACTTCTACTATCAATAAAGTTATTTGAGTTTTCCTCCATATATTTGTGTAATTGTGAATACAATTGTATGGTTAACGTACTTTTGATTCTGCATTGTTTATGGTATTATAGATCTCTATGCTTTGATGGTGTTTTGTTGCTTTGCCTCTGCAAGTGTTCTTTAAAGTGGTACAAGTGAGAAAATTGTGGCAAATTCTATCAAAGGAGAGAGGAAACAAGCAAGGAGCCAAGCGAAAGATTAAGGTTGGTGCTCTTTGCTTCTCTCCTATTTATCATACATAAAGGAAAACACAAGTTACTTTGAATTGTTTGTTTCTAAGATAGCTACCCGTCTTAGTGGGACTAGTAGATCAAATAGACACTAGTTTTCCCATAAACACCCACCTTCTCTATTAAGAGGAATATTGTATCATGTATGGGCATGTCATCCCAACCCGCATTTGTCGTGAATTTTATGAATCATAGGTTGAATAAGTTCATCGAGGTCAAAACAGTCTCTAGTCACTATGCAATATTCGTCCTCGTTTCCTCCTTAGGAATGGGAGAAATCTCAGGCCACCTTCTTGATAACTAAGCTTTTGGCTATCAATTCCCATGCCACCACCTCCTTGTGGCATCTCTCAGGTGATCTTGACATCGAATTCCCTCCCGATGTCCCCTCTTCCTCCTCTCCTTGACCCTCCACTTTCGTCTTTGTTCCCATTAGTGTTCCATCTCCCCCAACCGATTATTGGTCCAGTGTTTGTCGGAGATTGCAGTGAAAAATAGTGCATAGGGTCATTGGAATGATGAGAGTGTGAAGGATGTTTGTATGGAAGAGGAACTAGTCAATTACTCTTTAGATTCAATGGATTCTACCCAAATTTTGGTGGAGGATCCACATCAACAACCAACAGGGCGTACACCGAAGCCCCCCCAGAAACGAGATGTCCACGTAGAAGCATATATAATGGAGATGGTCAATGTTGTGGGAAACATAAATGACCTAGGTTTTATACACCTTATCACAACAGTGCATGTGAAATACCTTCACTACCAGGAGGACCAGCCACATTCTATATTGCAAATATCATCTCCATCTCAGCTCCAATACTGGGTATACAAGAAGCAGGGGTAGAAGACAAATGTTCATGGGGAGACTTCTGTGGCGAGTGGGGGCATGAGTGTATATGAGGAAGATACACTTGGCATTGGAAATTTAGGGCATATATCACAAGGTAATACAGGTTCCAACCCATAAGGCTTGCGACCTCAGCACTCGGTTCGTACATCTGCGTGCTTTAACGACATACCACAACAGGAACTAGCGAATGAGGAAAATAGAGCCTCAGATTCAGACAAGAATCAGCTTGAGGACACTGACCAAAATCTGGGAAACGACACACAAAGGTCAGGGGGTAAAAAAAATCCAAATGTACCAAGGTGCGTGAACGGGGGCAATTACTTGTATTTGCAGAAGGCATTAGTATGGCACAAGCCACAGATACAGAAAGCACAGTGATTGTTGGTCGCGTTAGAGGCCGAAATTACACCTGGGCTAGGTTAAAGCGCTGGGTAGTGGAGATTTGGGGACACTTACTGGATCAGTTGTCGACAATCCTTACAATGGCGAGAGGTTGGTTTTCTCTTATATTCGCGCAAACAGACCAGGCCAACTAGGTGCTGTCCAAGTACTGGCACATTAAGATGACTTTGGTTCTTCTTAAGCAATAGTCATCACTATTCGACCTAGAGAAAGAGAAAATGGGGGTGGGTCCTATATGGGTTAGACTATTGGGACTGCCCCTAAAATTTTGGTCAGATGATGTTTTCAAATGCATTGGTGATGACCTAGGAATTTATCTTGATCATGATAGATCATACATCGAAACCGGCAGCATCGTCATTGCTAGGATTCTGGTACATCTGGATACCATAGAGGGGTTAGTTGAAAGCCTTCGGTTACAATTTCGAAAGATAATTAGATGAAATATCCTCGATTATGAAGGAATATCATTTCGGTGCAGAAGGTGTCATGAGGTTGGGCATTTGTATAAGGATTTCCCGTTGATTACAAATGTTCTTATTGAGTCCCCTAGAAGACTAGTTACAATAGGAACTCAAATTCAAGCCGATGTTGACTCAACTCCTGCATAGAACAAAGTTGTGGGACCCCCGAGAAGGAAAAGAGTGGCTAGGAAGGATCATATTCACATGGACGCCTGGACACCTAATGCTCGGGTCACACGATCACGCTCATTGGGCCTTGATCTGATTCCAAGTACTCTCATATCCTCTCCTCCCTCTTCTCATAATTTTATGAATTCTGTAATTGTTATGTTATCATTAGAAGAATCAAGTTTGGGTTTAGATGCATACAATTTGAGTCTCATCTCTTATCCTATTGCATCGGCTCCCCCCACTACACTGGCTATTGTGCCTTCCATCGTTATTGATTCACCTTATATTCATCCCGAATGGGAGGATTCATCGGGAAATAGATCTCATAGATATAACCTCCGATCATTAGCCCACCACAAACCCCCCTATAAAAGTTCAAAAAATTCCTAAGGGCAGGCAATCCAAAATTTCTAAAGCCATCCATAGGGATGGTATCGAGGTGGCGACTAGCATTCAGATTTCCATTGACTAGGTTCTTAGAGCACAAGGCAACCCTGAATGGGTTATCCCATGAAGTGTCTATCCTTCAACTGTAGGGGTTTGACTGACCCGGATAAGAAATTGGCACTCAGAATACTTTTAGGAACTGAAAGGATTGATGTTTTATTTCTACAAGAGACATTAGGAGAGGGTGAAGCTATCAACACTATCCTGACAACCATACTCCCTGGATGGAAATTCCATACAATAGATGTGAGAGGAAGATCTGGGGGATGCACCATGAGATTCAATAATAAGACTATGAAGATAGACAATATATGGGGATGTGAAGGAGTATTAGGAGCTGACATTACAACTATTGAACTTGATGTACCACTCAGATTGATTAATATATATGGACCTTGTCATAATAGGATGGGATTCTGAGATAATCTGATGACTACATGTTTTATGAATAATGACAATATCGTTATTGGAGGAGACTTAAACTTCTCCTTGGGAAATGTCGAATCTTGGGGTACTAGGGCTCAGACTGATCCCCTCACGAAGTATTTTGAGGACCTGTTGGATAATAATAACCTCTTGAATATTGACTCGGCCAAGATACAACCTACTTGGAGGAATAAGAGAGTAGGCGTGGATGAACTGGCCAGAAGATTGGATTGATTTATTATTAAAGCACCACTGATGGAGAGGATGGACAGAATAAGTAGTGGGTGGGATTGGGGGGTATATCATATCGCTTCCCGATATATTTCGAAATTATGAATTCCAATTATAAGCCAAATTCTTCTTTCAAAATTAACTCAGCTTGGCTAGTGGAAGAATAATTACACAAAATAGTAATGGAATCCTGGATTCACTGTGGACAAGATAACAACTCCACACAGCCTAAGGTGATAGCCAGCAACTTATCTGGATCAAGCAGAAGACTATAATATGGGCAAAAAGGAAAAAGATAAGGGATGAAGCTACAATACTAAAAATTGAATCAGATATAATGGAGATGGATGGCACTAGTAATGCAAGTTATTCATCAATTGAAAGAAACGAACAACTGATAAGGATGGAAAAAAAGAAGATTCGACTCTTGAGACAGCAAGACAAGACTTGTCAAATAAAAAGAAGAGATATATGGCTAAAGGTTGGGGATGAAAATATTAAATTATTTCAATAATGTGTCAGGGGGAGGAAACTGATCAATATAATTTGGAGCTTAAGAGATCATAATGGAAGGGAAGCCAATACTTTCAATCAGCTTGCCGACATGGGTACTAGACATTTCTCCCAAATGTTTAGAGCGCCTAGAGAAGCTACCATAGCAAAAGTACTTCGCATAGCCAGGAAAATGCCTAGATTTGTGGAGGAAGAGGAAGAGGGGACATTAAACAAGCCAATCACATTGGGGGAGATCGAAGTTGTACTGAAGTGGTTCAAAAAACACAAAATTCTGAGACTAGATGGATGGCCTATTGAATTCTACCTTACCTTTTTTTATCATATAGGAGTTGATCTACTCATAGCAATTGAGGACTGAAGACTTTCAGGGAAGATGTACGATGGGTTCAATTATACATTTATAGAACTCATTCCCAAAGTTGATAACCTGCAAAATTTTGATGATTACTGACCTATTTCCTTATGCAATTGCATATACAAAATCATATCGAAAATCATTGCTATATGCATCAAGCCCATCTTATCCAAGATGATTCTAAGGAGCAATTTACATTTTTCAATCATCGTCAGATTCATGAAGCTATTTGTACTGCACAAGAAGGGATCCACTCCATAAATCTCAAGAACACAAAGAGTATCATGCTTAAGATTGACCTAACAAAAGCATTTGACAGAGCTAGTTGGACTTACTTATAACTAATACTGACCCATATTGGATTTCCACACTCATTCATAAAATGGATTATGAATTGTTTAACATATACATCATATAGCATACTCATCAATGGAAATGTATCCAATTTTTTCCATGTTGAACGTGGCCTTAGACACAAGTGTCTTTTATTACCCCTATTATTTCTCTTGATCATGGAAGGGTTAAGTAGACTCACATCCAATGCTCGAGTTGATGGATCTTTATGTGGTGTCAAGATAAAATATGTTTCTTATCTAACACATCTTTTATTTGTAGATGATGTACTTATTTTTTTAGATGCAACTACCCGTGACACCACTTGCTTCAAGAATATTCTATCCCTATTTTGTAAAGTTATAGGTATGGTGCCCAATTACAACAAATCAACCATTCTGCTTGTGTCTTGTTTACTAAATGAGCAAAGACATGCACTTCATCAATTTCAATTTTCAAGGCAAGAAATGGAGGATGGTCTCAAGTATCTTGGCTTCAGACTCAAGCCTAATGATTACCGCATAGCAGACTAGACATGGCTCATTGAAAAAATCGAAGGTCGCATCAACATCTGGCAATAGAGATGAATTTCTAAAGCAGACTGACTGACACTTATAAAATATGTATTGGAGGCCATACCAGTATACTGGATGGCTCTGGCCTGGATACCAAAAGGAATCATCAACAGAATTCAACAATTATGTTGTAGATTCTTATGGAGAGGGGAAAATGTTGGTAGGAAATTTGCATGGGTAAAATGGGAGAGAATTGGAAAACCAATAAAATGGGGAGGATGGGTAATAAAGGATCTAAATATATTCACATCGGCACTTGTAGTAAAGATGAGTTGGTAGATTATCACGTCCGGTAGCCTATGGAAAGAGGTGGTATATTATAAATATATATACCCACTATCAGTTATGGAATGGATTCGTAGGCCGAACAGGGGTATTATTGGTTCCTCCATCATATGGAAATCTATCACACACTCTATATTTGTCATTAAGAGAGGATAGGCATGGAGGATTGGAACTGGTGAGCTTGTTTGACTTGGCATTGATTCTTGGTCAGGATGTGGAAATTATCATATACTACCACTGGAGATTAGACAGTTTCTTGAACTGGCATGTATCACACAACTCTCTCATATTGTTGATGGGAGGAACACAACATGGCTCTCACAAGCATGGTTATCTACACAAGACCTCAGGTTACCGGAGATATGGAGTTTGGATTGGAACAGATTCACTGGGGCACTTGAAGAGTCACATGTTAGGATTACCAACCAGGAGGATGAAATCATATGGACTACAGCACCTCACGGTCATTACACTCCCAGGGATGGATACTCTTTTCTCATATCGGAACAGGAACCTGTGGGGGCAGATTGGTGGTGGTGACCTCTTTGGAAGCTTAAGGAACCACATAAAGCCTGATTGTTCATGTGGTGCATATTATCAAATAGAGTGCCTACTGATGATAATCTCAAATGTCGTGCCCTTCATGGACCATCTCGATGTTGTCTATGCAAGGATTAGGTTGAAGACATAGACCATCTCTTCTTGCACTGCCCACTGACGAATTAGGTGTGGCATCAGATATATATCTCCCTTGATTTCAAGATCAGATGGAATGGGACTCAACTCAAAAATGCTTGGCAAACTTGGTAGAATTTAGCAGTAACACAGAAAATTAGAAATCTCCCCCTACTAGTTTGTTGGGGTATATGATTGGTCAGGAATCGATCCATATTCCAGGACTCACCCTTCCAATGGACAACAAATTTCAATCACATTGCCGCATTATATCACTTGATTCCTGAGGAACTAACGTCAAATCCCACCCGAGTCATTACTCTTGAAGTAATTGATCATACCTTCCCATGGGCATATTTTGATGGGTCAGTACAAGACACCAGATGTGGTGGTGGAGAAGTAATTTACATAATAGAAAGACATTTTTACAAGCTCAAAATGGGATTGGGGAGGGGCACCAACAATTATTCTGAAGTCACAGTCTTAGACACCTTCTCATTTTTGCACTTGAGAAAATATGCAACAGGATTCAAATCTATGGGGACTCAAAACTAGTTATCAATGGATCAACTTTGCATCTCATTGTCACGTGCACACACTCAGGGGTTTACTGGATGAAGTCATCACACTAAAATCACATTTTTATTTTATTGTATGCTCACATATATACAGGGAAAGGAATTCGATCTCTGGCATACTTTCCAAGGAGGTTGCGCAGTAGCATAGGTGGCAGTGGATAATACAAGAACAACAAGACCAGGAGATATATCAGTACTTCCATAGGCCTTTCATCGAACAGGATGGGGATGATTCTAAATGATATGCTATGATCATTCAGTGGCTTTTTGCATTTTTGTTTTACTGTTTGAACTATATGGACAGATTATGATGTTATTTACATGTATATATTTATGCCTTTTTATGTATATATTTATGGACCTAATGGAACATGGCACTCGATCAAATGGCTTGGTCCATTTCTAATATTTTGCATATACTTTATGTAGATGATACAACATGTAATTTTCTCTTTGATAATGAAAATTACGATTTTTTCTTGGGGAAAATAAAAACCATGCATGTTTAATATGCAAGAGCTAAGTATAGTCATAGAACCAATACAATAGACATTTTCAAGATACAAAATATTCAACCATAAGCACTTACAAGACAACATGTAGTATATCCATAAATTGTTCAAATAAATAACTCCAAAGATAATAAAAAATAGCTTCCAAATATCAAAATGCATCTAATAAATCTCCAATAGACAAAAAGGAACAAGTGCAAAAATCCTCTAAGAGGTTGAATTCCAAGTGTGAAGATGATGGGAGACATAAATGAGGTCTCTTCCATTTATAATTGTCTAATCAAGTCTAATTTTAGCATAAAGCCCCTCCTAGGTATCAAATAATGGAAAAAAATTAATTGTGGTTACAAGCCAACCACATAGCCAATGTGAAGTCATAAATATTAATCCACAAGAGAGTCGAAATGTTGACTTAATCACTGTGTGGGCATCTTGGAGGCATGCGTTGAGCTCCCTTGGTGCCAAACTGAGTCAAGAGGGCTCCAAAAATCATAGGGGTTGTCCCCTAGATATCAATGTGCATCATGTGTGGACCCCAATTTTATGTTTGGGGCACAAAGTGGGTCTCATGAGTCCCTTAGTGATAGAATAACTTGTTTCTACTCCAACTTGGGATCAATATTCCCTGCCACGTCTCAAAGTTTGAGACAACTTCATCTAGGCCTTCGATTAGTTGCCAAACCATAAGTGCACTACTAAGCTAGCTCGAGGCATATTGGTCCAAGTGCATCATCTCATGATTGATACGGGGAAAAGCATAGATTATTGTGGTGTTATAGGTTCCCATGGAATGGAGTGATTCTCTGCAAGTAACCTGAGTCCCATGGCTCTCAACGCCTCACATGTAGGGTGAAATATGCTCCTCTGTTGGACCTGGGCCCCAGTTAAGTTTCCCAACCCATGATGAAAACCACCTATCAATCACACATAATTTTCAGTTTTCCATCTTCACCATTAGATACAATTAATAATTATGGCATCTAAGTGAACCAATCTTGTTAGTCAAGGGAAAATTGAGACTTCATATGGGGTTTCTCCTCCAAATTTGGGGTGTTAATCTCGGAGTAGTGTTACCTCCCTAAGTAGGAGTGGCTAATAGACATTCCTATTAGGTGTTCCTAGCCCCTAAGGGTAAATACATGTGCCTCATACATCCTTCAAATAATAGGTAGCATGTGAATAAGGATGGAGAGGAATGGGAACAAATGGGTCTCAAGACTAGATGTCATGGGTAAAAGAATAGCAATAATTAGGGAATTCCACATATTAGGTGTAGGTATGTGAGGAGCGAGCAATCATGGTTACATGAGTCACCCCAACCTTTGATTCTCCACCCCTCTCTATTTTCCTTTTGCTTTTTATTGATTTGTATTTGTATTACTACTTGAAGCTCCAAATAATTAAAGCATATTATGAATGATATATATCAATTATCACCCCCTTGAGGTGGGGTAGTTCATCACCCACTAAGGGTTGGTATGTGCATGGGTTCCTTTGATGATGTGAGGGTCACTCAGGGGCCCAAGGAACCAGGGTGATGGCCATAATGATAAGGGGTAGAGCTCATGGTTGGATTTTCCCATGTGCTGTATTAAATGTCCCAACCTTGTTTTACATTTTATGGTCTTCTTTCACTTTTGTTTCTTGCTTATGGCCATGATATTCTTTTAACATTCTTTTAGTTGCATCAACCTCCGAGTAATCATTTCCAAGCCCGACCCAAATATGTGGACAAGGGGAGGGGGTGTGTTAGTGCCCTGTGGACCCAATGGTCATGTGGACACAGAGAAAGGAAATGATGGAATAGGGCTTGTAATGTGCTGAGGGGAGTGAAAAATATGGAATCGGAAAATGGGACCACACTATCAAAATCAACGTTTCCCAAGCAGTTCCCTTCCCAAATCCATAGGATAAGAGGGGAGATCCCACAAAGATCCCATGTGCTAGGCAGACTAATCCCTCTTGCCAACAAGAGCGATCTCCCTAGACCTCAGAGAAATCTAGTAACAAACAACAAGGAACTACTACCTTTCCCTAGATTATGATTGACTGAAACAAAAAATATGATAGAATTCACTTACCATTTAATCCAAATGTTTGATGAAGTCCCTTTCAGATCTTTCGACCATTCGCTTCTCTGCGATGCTTTAGAGATCGTTACAGTGTTTCCCACAACTTCCCCATGATGTCCTAAAGGAGATATTCATAAACAGAAACATGCACAAGATCGAAGCATCCAATATATAGCATAAAAGATAAATGAAATAATTAACTCAGTCATATATCATAAATTAATCAATATCCAATCATAATCTATGTGGATGATCAATGAATCCAAAAAATTGTATCAACAAAGACATAACTGAGAAAGAATAGTTGATTTTATATTAATAAAATGGAGAATAGACTTACAACCTTGAAGCCTTGATTTTACAAGTCCCTTCTCACAATCTCAAACCTTGTCCATGAATGAATAGCCTCCTGGGCTTATTCCTGCAGCATAAGCCTACTTCCAAAAGTCCGACTCAATCCTCAGGCATGTGTTAGCTTTACAGGCCAAGAGGGGCAAGTTTGGGATCCATTTACCAAGGGATGAGATCCATTAATGGTGGGATAGGGGTTCCACAAAGAGAGGGAGGTGTCTCGGCGATGGGACGGATCAGGGCTAAATAGGCATCCATTTGAAGCTTGTTGGTTGGGAAAAATTAAACTAACAACGCTTCTAGACTTTACTTTTTATTTTTACATTCATTAATTCATGTGTGCATGTCACTGTGTAAGATAGAGTGCACTTATGCATAGTTTCTAATGGAATTTTATGCCTATGTGCAAAGATTTACTAGGGAATTGCGCACAAAGCCGTAAATATGATTTTAAGCCATGACATCCAAGATTTTCATTCTCTTTGGGATAGTTTGGGTTCTAGCCTTGCAAAGGGATGCTTTGGAACACATTTGTGGATAGCGAAAGATCCAAACTAATGGTCATTTGCCTAATGCGACAAAATTACATGTAACAGATTGTCCCCTAAAGTGCAAAGTCAAAAGAGATGTTTAATGACTGAAGCATTTTATCATGCCAAGGTTTGGGTTAGAGACTGCAGTCAGAGACTTGAAACAATCAATCAAATTTTTACAATGCAATATATAATAATCGTTGAGGTAGGCATTCCCATACTTAGAGTATAAATGTCTCAAAAACCAGTATAAAAATACATCTGAAGATCTATGTCAATAGACGACATAGTATGGACGCAACCATCAATGAATCTATGTTTACAATCATGAATATTTAATAACTCCATGTAGCCTGGATGGATGAAACTATATCCAGGGTCTTAACCTCCATCTCTCAATCCGTAGTAAGAATCTAGTCATGTGATTGAATGTCTTGTAGTCGAACATGGTAGAAACCACTTGATTACCAGTCAATGATGTGAACCGTTAATAAGTGCGAGAGAAACTACCAATAATGACAATGGCTCTCAAGGTATTTCCAGTAAAATATACAAAGTATGAACAGATGTGCTGATGTCAAACACTCGTAGAATCATTCGATTGAAGGTCAATGATGAGAACCTATCGACGAAGGCGATAAACCTATCATTAAGGCATGCAGGCTCCAAGGTACTGAAAGTTTCTAGATCAACTTCCTAGATAGTGAGCTGAATTCGATAAGAAGCAACCTATCGCAAGAGGGCGTACGACACGAAACTCATGTCAAGTTTTGAAGAATAACAATTTGAGGTAATCCAAGATTGACTCAAGGATGGTTGATGCGATTGAAGACTATGAATAGCAAAGTAATTTCGACTAAGGTTGGACTTCTCTTGAACATATTGATGATAGGACATTTTGACTTGGCATCATTTGACTCAAAAATAATACCCAAACCAACTGAATACTTTCAATGAGGTATGATTAACTGACAGCCAAATGGATTTCCTAACCCAGACACAAAAAGTGACAAAGTGTCATGTTCAAGAGTGACATACTGCCTTTTACAATACAAAAATGAAGGCTTTTTCCCACTTCCCCCACCATTACTGGCAAGTAGCTCTTTATTTTTTAAAAGCTTGAGGAGCATAACATGTTCTTGTCCTATAATCTCATCCTTCAAACGAGTCCTTCCAAGTATTTTTAACAAACTCTAGGAAGGAGTGGTTCGGTCTCTTCATGCTTAACGTTTTCATGTTTAAAGAGTTTCAAAATACACAAAAAGAAAACATGTTCAATTCTTTCAACGTAAATTTTAACAAGCCTAGATAAAGTAAAGCTCGGTGTTTTTCAGTTTTAGGTTGTCAGGAGAAAAACATAAGTAAACTCCACAGTGTCCTTTTTCGTAAAGTGAGCCCCTCAAGCCCAAAAAAGGGTAAAATAATGAACGAGAGAACTCTATTGACCATGATTAGTCAACATATACATTTTTCGTAAATAGTCTAGTTCTGTCTGTAAAATGGGCAAACATATATTGAATATATGGTTTTTCATTTACTTTTATGAGTTCAAACAGTCAAGTACTCAACAATCTTTTCATGTTTATGGATTCTGAAAAGGGTGTAAAGGGAACTCCTTGTTTCGCTTTTTCGTAAGTTTTTATCGACTTTGAAAAAGTGATAAAAATATACTCAACGCCAAAATGATTTGTTTTCATAAATAACTATGATATGCACACTTAAACTCAAAAATCATCATCACCACTCAAAAATCTAATCAAAAAAATTATAAATTTGGATTTTAAAGGCTAATAGGAAAAAAAAAAATATTTTAATAGGCCTAAGAACTTATAAAAACTAAAAAAAGTAAAAACGTTTACCATTTGTGTTTTTTACCCTTTGAGAGTGAAAGAATGCATTTTTCACCAAGAAATTCAAAGGCAAATTATGGGAAAACCGTTGGACAAAATCGCGAGTTGTCTTCTCCGGGTAAATCATCTCTTTGATATTTGTGTTTTCATGGTTTTTATTTTGAATTTTGACCCGGTATTTTGGTTTTTTGGGGATGGTTTTCAAATGGAAAATCGCCCTCGATGTGCACAATTCACCCTTATCAGGCATTCGCACATCGACCGAGTTTTTTACATTAAAAATCATGATGTGCGCAGTTTCTAGGGCTAGAACTGTGCACATACACATTATTTTTCTCATGCGGTTATGCACAATGCTGAGGGCATAAAAAAATTAATTGAAAACGCCCAAATCTCTTGCAAAATTTTACCACAATCCTTTCTAATGATCTCCCATGTTTGTTTGTGGGGTTTTGAGCCGCAAAAATGGAATGGAGAGAGGGTGAACATGAAGAACAAGACATAGTTTCTCTAAACCATCCAGAGACCATACAAGCATTGACAAACTGTGGCCTATATAACTTTTTCACTATTCTGGGCATGAAGGCCCAACTAGACTTGCTGGAGTGGATAGTGAGCAAGTGGAATTTACAAGAAGAATGCTTCATAATTGGATACCATAGGCTCCCTATCAATGTTGATAACATTTACTTCTTATCTGGGCTTCCACGTTGTGGAGTTGAAATTTCTCTGTATGGACATAGGCTAGGTGGCGAAACAAATGCCACCTATCTAATGCAACATTGCTCTCCAAGAGCTGCTCTCAAAGATGGGAGAATTGATATCAAAACCATAGAGAGGATCCCTTTGAGAACTATTAGGTTCACTATTGCATGACTATGTGATGGTGTAGCTCTTCACTTGCTTACAAAGGCTCAGATGCAAACTGTTGTAGAGTGTTTGCAACCTACTATATTCAACTAGTGTGAGGAAATAATTTCCAACCTGAAAGGGCAACTAACTAGAGTCAAAAACCGAAAAACTCAAGAACTTCGGGTATGGTTCCTTTTGTCATCTCATTTTCTCTTGATCAGATCCTGCTTCTCGCTCCACAAGTGACTATAGAGAGAGGACCTTGAGACACTCACATGTTGAAGTGCATCACACTGATGCCACGCCACAAAGGTGGCAAAGGGCCAATGATCCAGTATACTCCTGATTTTGATTTGGGTGGCTGGAAAATCAAATCATCACAATTGAATATTTTCAGTACGCAAGCATGGATTACACAGGTGATCCATATATGCCATTGCCAGCTGGGATGTAGGGGGGCGATCTAGGTAAAAACTTCACACTTTGGTTTTTTCTTTTTAATTTTCAATTTTTTGTTATTTTTTGGCATCCAAAAATAATTGTCTGAAATGATCATGTAGATGTGGGCCCAGTGAGACTGGTAGGGTTACGCAGATACGATATATGCGGTGAACAACTAGTAGCTCCCGTAGTACAGAACTCGAACGCAACATAGGCATGAACTGAGTTGGAGCACAACCTTGAGAGATTGACCCTGGATGTCTCGGATGTCGGGATTGATGACTTTCCTCTTTGTTATCGTAAGCACACTGTGGGGGTTCCCATAACTATTAGTCGCTCGCTACGATGAGTATTTCGCATTTTTTTTGCTACCATGATCATCATGAATAATCACTATTCTTAGGGCTATATTTTTTTTTTTTGATGATGTATCGGTGTTAGGATATTCCGACACATAGGAAATAGTTAAGTTCAACTTGGTCTAGTATAGAGTTAGGTATAGAGTTAGG